>CABEGB010000659.1:600000-875118 GCA_901521435.1 Crematogaster levior
CGCTCATTTTACAGGATATAAAATCGACACGTTTGTACCGGGCTATTTTCGATTGTTATATAATAAACCTCGCCTCTAATACAGTGTTCATACACTTGCATTTCAATTTGCATAATTAAATGCGCAAAATGTGTCAAACGACGGATGAGTGCGACGGATGGCAAAAGGGGGGAAAAATGAAATAAAAAAAACTGTGGAGCGTCATTTCAACAGGTCGTCATTCTCTTGTCGAATTCATTAAATGGCGTTTAATCAATTACGCACGTTCGACATCTTCTTCCGCCACTTTCCGGGTTGACTTCTCGGCCAATTTGCGATCTCGCTTGAAACTGCGAATATTTATTTGCTATTTCGACGGCGAGTCGACGATCCGGTAAATATGCGATGCATTTAATCGGCGTATGCGCGCGCGCGCATGTGTGTGTGTGTGTTTGTGCGACCCTTCCAAAAAGTTTCTTCTCCCTCGATGTTGATCCTGTTACGAGAGAGCCAGAGGATTAAGCACGATACACGGACGATTGCCTTACACGATCACCAAGTAACTTTCACGTTATCGTCTCATCCACTGGCCGTTTATCCTGTGCAGCTTGGCGCCGGTTGGCCAAAGAAGAACCGACCGGAGTGCGCCAAGGCGAGAAAGCTATCGAGTTACGGAAACTCCCGAGTGTGAAGGAAACTCTTTAATGTTTTCGCCGCGTTCTTTCGCCCTTCCGCTGCTGCCCCCGCTGCCGGGAATTTATTTAATCGACGCAATAGAGCGAAATACACGTCTAAACGAATTCCGAATGCGTCTTCATGTTTCACGCTCTAAATAGAAATCTGCAATCCGATCGTTAGGTGAATACTAGGATCCAACTCCCCGAGATCAGCTTAGTTGTTTTTTTCCATTTTTCCAATCCCTCTCCTTAATGTTTAATCGAGCGAGGAGGAAGGGAATCTATTTGTTGGAGTCTTAATATCACCCCGAGACAGATAATCAAATATTAAACGAATATATGATATCTCTTACTTCGAAGATATTTTTCTTCAACGATATTTTTCTTCTATTTCTGAGTCAATGGATAAGAATGATTGTTACAATTTCCAGACATTGAGATGACCTCTCTCTATCTAGGTTTTTGCAGAAACCGAACGATATCCTTGCAACATCGAACGTGTTAAATAAAGCCAACGAAATTCCGATCGTCTGAGAACTTTGCGGCGACTGATCCTGTTATCAGATTATGGGATTCATCTCGGTACACAGGAAATCATCTCGAACGATTACCCTGGTGGATCTTAATCGTGTCTCTGGCACTTATCTCCGCTTTTTTTATCTCGATAGAATCACGATATAATAAAAAGAAAACAAACAACAAAACAATAAGAAAAAAAATATATATATATGTATATATAAGGAAGGCAGAAACTTGCATCATAGGAATATCTTATTTACATAAGAGAGAAAAAAGAGAGAGAACCAAGCGCGATAACTTCACAAATGCGAAAGAGATTCTATGATATCACAGCGCGTATCTCGTGGCAACGAGAAACTATGCGAAACACTCTTCCACCTGCTTTATGTAACGTGTAACTATGCGAAGAGCGCGACGAAGACGCGACTCTCTGATTCGATCCTCGAATAACGTTTAACACTGGTGGTATACCGTTTGCGCCAATATTATGCTTTTGTTAACCGTTAACAGAGTTTCCTCATTTCCAAGAGTTAGAGAATCGCTCGTCAAAATTAATTAGCAGATTCTGCGCGCGCGCGCGCGCGTGTGTGCGCACGCGTCCCTGAGAAAAAAACCTATTAAAAGTCCTTATATCTATGCAGCGACCATCTTCTTTTTCCAAACAGAGCTATTTATATAGCAGTCCCCATTACCGCTGAAGATTAAAGAGCATGAAGGCGCAATGGACAGTCTGAAAAATGTAGGAATCTCTCAAGTAGAAAGCCGGATTACTCACGTTTAAAATTCCCCCACGGACAAAATCGCCGCTTCGATCCTTCCGCGTGTTACAAGTCTGCCGGCGTTATTTGAACGAGCACGAGAGAACTATAAGAGGGCAGTTTAGATGGAAAGTCGAAAAACCGCAAAAGTCTATCAAATAACCAAGGGAAGTCTATCAAATAACCTATTTGGAATTTGCCAGCGGTCAAAATGATCGTTTCCGTCTTAAAGAATAACCGCGAGGGCTATTGCTGCTAAAAATTGAATGCAAGACTGAAATGGGGAAAGAAAAAAAAATAGAAGAATTTATCGAGCAAACAGACGGAGGAATCACATTCATTCGAAAAATTGATCAAAATTCCGATTTAGAGACTATCAATCTTTGCAATTCATATAAAATATAAATTCATATAAAATATAAATTCATATGACGGTTATATATATATAAAAGTCGAGTAAAAGCGGAATGTAGGTAAAAGGAGATAAAATAACGTAGAAGTCAATCGAGAAGTGAAATTCAGGATTTTACGGCATCCGAGATTCGAGAGAGCGGTGGAAATGACCGCTCGCTCTCGTCTCCGCGGTGCTAAATTACCGCCCTTATTTGGACAAGTACGAAAGATCCTCCGCCGCGGATGCGAGACCGAAGGGATTTAACGCCAGGATCCCGTTACCGGGACAAAGGATTAAAGCTCGATGCACGGACGATCACCAACTAACTTTCGCCTTATCCTCCCATTTCCCGTTTCTCGCCGCAAGCTCGCCGGCACTCGCCGTGGTAACGTGGCGGAGTGAGTGCAGGCGAGAAACCTGTCAAGTGCAATAACTCGAAATGCGAGAGAAATTCTTTCGCTGTACGGAGTGCTTCTTCCCCGAGTGCGAGTGGCTGCACCGAAACGCCCGTCCTCTTATTCTTTTTACGTCTTTTTTTGACGTAACGCGTAGGAGAAGCCCATTACGCCGCTGCGGGCAAGTTGATACCGAGCTTATGGTTCAAATAAGGAATAATACTCATCCCGAGATTTCCCGAGTACCGGCAGTGTAGCTACATATTTCGAGTAGCTACACGTCGCAAAGACTGTGGTATACATTAATTACGTTCGTTAATGCTGTTTCTTTTACTCGCAATTTAGATGAAATAATAGTATCACTATGTTGTATTATTGTGCTCACAATTTTAAACGCATCGATTCGATGCACGTGGCACGTAGTGTGATAAAAATAAAAAAAAAAAGATTTAAAGAAAGAATGTAACACATTCAGATAGTTAGACATCGCTATTCGTTAAGCGCTCTAAAATGGAATCTTCTCGAGCGTTAAAATATCATATAGATTTTTTCGAGTGCGATTCTCTCATGAAGAATCTAATTATATAGCATACGTGTCGGGAAATATCATTCGTGCTGGTTCAGATTCATGTGGGAGATGTTTTTTTACTTCAGTTCAATCAGGAGAGAAACGAAGTAGATTTGATTTATAAATAAAATATATCTTGGTTTCTCTGGCAAATGTCATTGGGCGGTCTTGCAGGACAATCGCGGGACGACGACTCTCCTTACACCCTCGGCTCAACAATGGAGTGAACGTCGTTCGGGCCACTCGGAATTTCGGATTTATGGCGAGGGAACATATTCCATACGGCAGCGTCCAAGAAGCGTACGTACGCCCGCAATTCCCCCATAAATTCGAAAATCTCGGGAGTCGCGCCGGATACTCCCAGAGGGATCGCCGGTCGATCCTATTACCGGGCCACAGGATTAAGCCCGATGTACGGAAGATCGCCCCGGACGATCGCCAACTAACTTCCGCGTTATTCTCTCGTCCGCCGACCGTTTTTCCCGCAGCCCAGACCCGACGTCGTAGTAGCGCGTCCGTGCGGTGCGGTGCGGTGCGGTGCGGCGCGGTCGAAAGTGAGAGACGACGACAACGCGATACGCCGACGAGTTCGAGAGGGACAGCCTCCATCCGCGCGGAGCGTATTTCGCCAATTTCGTTAGCGCCCGCACGGACGCGCGAGCGCGCTCCCACCCTCTGTACACAGATACGACACATGCATATACACGCCGAGCGTGTGGAAGTGAGAAAGCGCGTACGTACGGAACGCACCGAAAGAGAGAGGCGGTCCTCGCGCTAGAAAGAGAGAGACGGAAGATTTTGCAGCGATCATCGACTTGGAGAACGGCGCAGTCGCCCAGGAACCAACTCGAACTCACTCACCCTGCCCTTCCCCGCCGTTCTCCTACTCTTCCTACTCTCCCAACCTCTTCCCCCCTCCCCTCGACCTCTACCCCCGATCGTTCCATCCTCCTCACGCTCTTCCAACTCGCGCTGCCAGGTGGTCTTCCGCCCTCCTCGAGCGCCGCCACCATCGGCACAACCACCACCACCGCCAGAACCACTGCCATCACCTCCACCACCACCAGCACCACAGTCAGCAGCGGTACCAGCAGCAGCAGCAGCAGCAGTAGCAGTAGCAATAGCAGTAGCAGCAGCAGCAGTACTGCCGTCGCTACCACCTCCTCGACTTCGTCGCATCTCTCTCTCTCTCTTTCTCTTTCTCTCCCTCTGTCTCTCCTCCCTTTCCCTCACACGTCGGTGCATCCCCTCGTCCCTCTCGACTCGCCGCACCGACCCTCTCGCGTGCGCCTCGGCGCCTCGTCCTCCTCCGGTGCCGATGCCGCAGTACTGACTGCTTTCCGCGGAAGGTGGAAACCCGTGTAACGCGGCCGTATATAGATTTTCAATTAGTCAAGGGGCGGTCGTGGAGGAAATTATGTGTCGCGTGTCGCCGTGAGTCGCCAAGTACTTGAAAAATCCGTTGCCGCCGCCGTTGTTAATACTGTACTTTTGGATTTTGTTACCTTTTACCGACGCAATTCTCGTTGCGCGCGCGAGTGGTGAAACCGCGTGCGTCTCTTGCGCGCGGGCACCGCGTCGCATCGCGTTACATCGCGCGCGTGTCGTTGCGTTCCGTTAAAATCGGCCAACGTGGAAAGATCGATTTCTTTCATCGGCGAGTCTCCGACGCATTCGGGAGAGAGAAAAGAAAGAGAGGAAACGCGTGTACAAGTTCGTCGCGGTCGAGTGTTTACCAGGATCGCGTTGTGGGCTCGATCCTTCCCCTTTCTTCCACCCCCGTGAGGAGCGATGACGACTCGTCGCCAGTGACGATGGTTGCGGGAGTTAGGAGATAGGTCGATCTTCTCCGCCTGCCACGTCGCGCTGCGCTGCGCCGCGCCGAGCGCATCATCATCGCGGAGCATCCCCGGCGATCTTGGAGAACCAGGATCACTCGCGGGAGCGAGGATGTTGCGCGCGGCCTTCGCTGTCCTACTGCCCCGGCTCCTCATACTGTTGTCGCTGCTGATCCATTCAGGTACGCGATCGGTCATATTTCTCAAATAAAGTATTGTACAATATATTATGAAGCGAGAACGCGGATTGAGAGAGACGGATTTGTCGCGTCAAGTATATTCCAAACCGTGCTGCATTCTTCTCGGATAAGTGTTTCGAGTTTCACAATCGAATAAAGCGACGTTCTGTTAACACCTCAGAGTAAATGCTTAACGTCAAAATCTTAAAGGGCGACGAAAGAGAGAAAGAAAGAGAGAGAGAGAATAGTAGTGAATCAAATATTTTAAGATCTGATGATGATTAATAAGATTAATGAACTACATGCTGAAAGGTTTTAAAACACATAGAAATATAAAAGTGAAAAGATTTAAAAATACATAGAAAAAATATATTTACGTAAATTGATGAGATTTATCTCGTATGATTTAAAGACATTTCACTAGAGTTACATAAAATTTCACCATAAATACAGCTTTTAGTCGTACAAAAAAGACGCGGTTACACTGTTGCGAATCAGCGTCGGTACGACAATGACGAATCTACGTGAATAAAGTTTTCATAAAAGGTACCAAAAATCCATTTTTAGCATGCGTGTGCGCGTTTGACGTGCCAGGCATATTTTGATTGTTTCGTTCAAGTTCAATAGCACGAGTCGCTGCAGATTTGCAAAATAAAGCGCCGCGCGAAAAATAATTTGAGCTTGAGTTCGTTGGCGCATCAACAACGTTCATTATATAATGAGCGAATTAGTAAATTAACGAACCCGACGCAAATTTCACAATTATCTTGAAATCGCCCTATTAAATTGTCGACAAAGGGGGGTCGGATACATACATATACATGTATGTATAATATTGACAAATGCATACCTTGTGCACGGCTCGTCTAGCTTGCTCGCGCGCGGCAAAATGCAACGTGACATGGAGGAATAAAAACCAAAGGAATAAAAGCTAGACGAATAAAAGCTAGTACACAAAGCGCCATGCATTTATGTATATCCATGCAAAGCGCCGGGAATAACAATATCTAGTCGCGTACGAAAACACGGGAGACCTCTTCGATCGCGATAAACAAAAATTCGCGGTCGATATAATTGAATTACATCAAAGTTATCGGCCAGCAGGGAATCTCGAAGAATCAAATGGAATTTAAATGGTCGCGTCTCGGTTTACATAGCGACGAGTGCGCGAATTATTTTCGTTCAGCTCGAATAAATTGGAATAACAGTCAGCTAGAAAAATCGCCGAATCTCCCTCGCCATTCCGCACTTTTTCCTTTCGCATTATTTCGTCCAATCGAAGGCGCGGTGTTTCGCTTCGAAATTAGTTCGCTGATTTAACTCCTCGTCTGGTATCGAGCGCATTTTTAGTATCCACGACGAAACTTTGTTTTAAGTTCGTACTTAATTAAAACATTCGCCGTGCGATCGCGAGAGGCACGGCCGCCGTCTTTACCTATGAAATAGTGAGTTTGTGGAGAGTATAACTACTGTTTGCGAATCGGTCGAGATAATGGAACGGTCGGCGGCGAGCTTCGACAAACCATTGTCGTTCGGGAACGACGAGGCTGCCCTTTCACCACGCTTCGCTGTACACATCGATCGCCATAAACAAAATTCCGCGAAATTGTCACTAAAAAAATTACAAAATCTCCCCTCGGTCATTTTCAGCTTTTAATTTGTTCGTCCAACGAACTCTCGACATGCTCTCTTAACGTTGAGATTGAAATTAGTTCGCCGCTTTAACCCAATTCTTTTTTAGGCGAGCGTATTTTCAGCAGACCGTCGCGCGAAATTTTGCTGCTCTTAATTAATTAAAACAAAATTCGACACGATCAGTGAGCCGCGACCACGTCTTCGCGTATGCAACGGTGAGTTTACCAAGGGTAACTAAGCGTTTGTAAATCGACGGGGGAGGACGGAGGTAATGGGACATCGACAACTTCAAACAGCGATTATCGTTTTCCCCTTCAGTCCATAACAATACATCGCCGGAATAAATCTGTGCGATTTAGCGCGTCTTATCAGCTGGCTGGCCGCTCGCTAAATACACATTGTCACGTGACGTATGTAATTAAGAACGTCATCGGTTACGTATTATTTATAATACAGTCAATATCGTACCTCACCTTATTTACCTTATTGCGATATGTATATATCGAGATATGTATATTATTTTAAAGCGCACTGCGAACTGCTGCAAATTCGAATCGCACATTTGCAAATTGTTATTATTATTATCGTTATTATTATCGTGTTTGCGAGAATTAACATATCGCGGCTGCGCACACTTTTCAGTGATACGCGTGACCGGTTATCGGATGACTCGGCTATTTGTACAAATGTTTTCGCTGCATTATATATTCCGAAATTTGCATATCAGGCATTCGCGTGGGGGAAAATATCTCCCCTATCTCTTGATAACTATTTTAAAGAAGAAAGTCGACCAAGTCTCATTTTTGGCAGAGCAGTAATATTTAATCGAGGAACAGAAAACATCATAAATATATATAAACTATGTAGCTATGTCCCGGATATAATATTGTCGAGTCAAAACATCTGTTATTCATTACAATGGCCTGGCGTTCTTTCGAGCGCTGTCGAGGGCGAATCGAATATTTATAAATTAACCCTCATTTTATACCCTCAAACTTTCCGCTTACGCGCTCGCGAAATCTCTCCGAATCCACGTAGCAGCGAAAGCCTAAAATAACGACGATAGTCGAGAAAAAAAAAAGTAACGTGCATTTGCATCCCCTAGCTAACAAGCGTCACGAATTATTCAAAGTATTTCATAGCGAGGCGAATCGCGGAAATTTTATTCGCACGGTGGCGGAGGAGAGAGAAAAAAGCAATCCATGCGTTTAACCTCCGTGTGCGCCTAGTTAAATGCATAAACTCGCCCCGCATTAGCGCGCGTGGGCGACGTCGCGTAAAAATGTCAGGGCAGCCGATATCGCGGTACGACAATTAAAGAGCCCTGAATTCTCGGGGACACTTGCGGAAGAGCGTCGGCGGCGGCACTTAGCCATTGACCGGTCAACGCGAGCGGACCCGATTTCAAAGTTAAATCGAGTTTGAACTTTGAACCGCGATCGCGGCGCTGGAACCCAAAACCCGTTGGCAAAGTGTGTAGGGCTGAGAGTTAACGCACGCTACCGCGGCTCGCTGGTCGAAACCGAAAGAACATGACTTCTCGCTTATCGTCATCGTTTCGCGGCCGGCGGTTTCCTTTCTCTCAAACACGACGACGACGACGTCTCTTCGAGGATATTTTCCAATCGGAACTGCCGATGATGAGACGCGGTCGCGTAAAGCAATCTACGTTACGACGTCTCGTACGGGGATTTCATTCGGGATCGGGAGATAGCGTCCGCGCGCGAAACTGTATTACAATGGATCGTTAACCCAAGTACCATAATTGGCTCAATTTCCAATAAAGCTTGGCGAACGACGAGGACTCTCTCTGTACGACTCCGTTTAAATAAAACAATACCACGCACACCGACACTTTGCTCTTCCCCGCTCTTCTCCACCCCTCTCCCCCGTCATTCCGCTGTTTTCGTCCCTCGTCTGGTTCGCTCCCCCTCGCTCGGCGAATCTCCATGCAAAACAGTAATCAAAGATACTACATTTTTTATCGCGCGTACCGCGCGCCACGTCGCGCATAATTTAATATATAAAACGTCCGGCAAACTTAATTATGTTCGGACGAGATTTATTAGCTTGTCACGAGTGTCTCGTCATCCCCCATGCAGAATTGAGTTTTCAATACGAAAATAAAAATAGAAATTGATTCACGAGTCGCACGGATTTTACAATTTCACGGAAAGACCGATATTCTTATGAAAGCTCTTATAAAAGCTTAGTTCCATCAAGTTTAAGAGGGAATTGATTAATAAATTCATTTATTTAATTTAATCCATTTTCTGTTACAGATGAATCTGACTTTATACGAAACTCGATAAGATTAAATTTTATACCATTATCGATGTAGAATCTTGTTCAGCTGTGATAATCTCCATTTTCTCTTGCTAAATGAATTTTTCTGTCTATATGCTTTTTATTTGCTCGCTTCATCCAAAGGTGACGGTCGCATAAATCGATAGTGGATGTCGTAGACAGGAGAGGACGGACGGGCTTTGTTTAATAATTGTCTCATAATCGCAGAATCTCCGCGGTACGTGATCACGCACATCGCCGTACTCGTCGCAAGATAACAAAGCGAGCGCGTTGTATTTTTTATTCGCGAGCCGTATGTATAGCGCGCGCGCTATTTCGCATGCGGCGAGTTTTAAAGCGAGAGCTTTCGCGTCGTTAAAATAAACAAAATCACTTGTCGAGGTAATTCTGCTTATCACTCTTCGCATGCGCCGCAGATTTACGATACGACCGTAAATAAATAAAAAAGTAAGATACGTACAATACAAGCGTATCTAAAGTGTGGCACTCTGAGCGCCAGTTGAAGGGGGTCATCTAAAAATGAAGTACAAAAATTTAGGTGAATTCTACAGCTGTAATGTTGATGGACAGCAGTTATATGAAGAAATTTTAGTTTGCAAAATGTTACTATCAAGTCGAGTCAATATGAAAGTATCTGAGGAGTTTCTCGAATTTATTGTTCAATATGGAAATGAGAGCGGTTTCCTCAATCCCTTCGCATTGCTATTCCAGATAATGCTAACCATCGCCAGCTGTGAGAGAAATCGTTCAGCAAGTTGAAACTAACTACCTTATATTTGAGAGCCTTTATGGATCAAAACAGAGTATAAGCTCACTAACTAAGCTCTGCTGAGTGTGGAGAGAAAAAACTGCCTTTGAACACATATGTAGATTAATTTTTATGAAACAAGAAAATTACAGTTGCAATTTTCATATAGCTATAATACGTTAAGTAAAAAATTAACTTATATTTTTGAGTTGATATTATGGTAAAGTTATCTAAAAAGATGTTTGAATAGGGGTGCAATTTCAGAGATTGTTTTTAAGAGTTATTTACCGTAGATACTTGTGTATGTGTGTGCGTGCGCGCGTATGTGTAAAGAAAGGGGTACGACACAACGATGCGTGCGCATTTTTCAGTTCGTTGTTTCTCTGTGTTCGATACAATACGGCGCGTGACACGCGCTCGATTCGCAGCGACTCTCCTCGCGTATTTTTTCCAGTTTCGAGCTTATTTTACGGTCGGGGCAATTTGCCTCCAGAAGGCAGTAAATTCTTTTATCTGTCCGGCCATTCCCCTACCTCTGCTAATTTCATATTATTTGAGCGCGAAAAACGCGAAAAAATATTGTGATGCCCCGGATAAGGAGTGCATGTACCGTTTAACACGGCCATTTGCTCGAATGATTAACACCCCTGCGTCCACGTCCCTTCGCGGACATATTTCTTTTTAGTTTTTGTGATGTAAACATTATAATTTTATAACCGCTATTTCGGCTTATGACCATATCCTGAATCTCGATTTAAGTTATTTCTTTTAACTCGCTGAATAATTTTTCTTTCATTTTCATCATTACGTTTAACGTGACTCGTTAAACGTAATGATGAAAATGAAAGAAAAATTATTCAGCTCTCAAAACTGGATTTTCGAGAAGTCACAAAAAAAGCGTATTCTTGAAGAGTTTGTGAAATCGTGTACAAATGTCTTGCGAACACAATTTAACAAGTCTCTTCCTCAACAAAAATACGAGCAAAAAGATTATACATTTGCATTTCGGATATAATTGCTGCGTGCATGTTTTGTCTAGTACTTGGAGGATTCTCGTTCGTAGACAGCGATGAAACGTTGCGCGGCGTAACTTGTTCCTTTTCGCGGGCCATTAATTACACACGCGAAGCAAATCTATCGGAAAGCATTATCATCGCGGCACGTCAAAATTATGTACTTACCCGGGCATCCCGCTGTTCGCGCCGCTGCGCCGTGATTAATTACTCGATCGTTTTATCACTTTTTCCGCTCGTCGGGAAGCGTTAACCGCGTAACGTTATACGAAACGTCCGGATTCGACCAAGTCCGTGGGCGAAACGTGTAATTACGTGCTTTCTTTTCGCTCTTATCCGAGAGTTAACCGATTTATCTTTTATCCTGCTCTTTTAGATTCACCGTTTGCCTTAACTTCGACTTACACCGTTTTCAAGATGCCTGCATTGTATTCCCGCAACGCGTATCCATTTGTACACGGATGGCTGACTTTAGCAGATTCTTTTCCTCGGTTGAGCCCTTATTACACGAGAAATTCCAATATTTGTATGCTTGAGCAGGGAAAACAGCGCGCACGGTCGGAGCTATCATAGCGCGAGCGAGCAGATAAAATAATAAGGCAACAGCAACGATCGCGACTCCTCCTCCCTCTTTCTTCCTTCCTTCCTTCCCCTATGAGATCCGACTGATACGTCGAGTTTTCTCTTATCCCTCTTTATTATGAGATCGCGACCGAATTTAATTTGTATATAGTTATGACGCGTATCCACATGCCGGATATTAAAATAATCACGCGCCTGAATAGACCAATAATATATAATGTGAGTAATAATGAAACTAATGCGGCATATGCATTTCAATTACAAATATTCCACGCGCATGCTGAAATATCACGGTCGTGAATGCGTCTCGATAATTTTGGCGGATCGACTGTTAAAATAATTCCCGCGTAGACTCATTTTCCCCGCGAGATAAATGTACACGCGAAACATCCCCAATATAGATTTCGAAATGACTATTTAATAAACGTGACTGATTATCAGCAGCATGAATTAGCGCTGCGCCGAACGTTGTACCTAAAACCATAGCTAAAACCCATTTACATAAATAAACACATAAATCTAACTCGCAACCTGCATATACATTCCGCCGTCTATTCCGAGCATCACGCAACGGCGGGATTTCCTAAAATCTGGAAGTCTCCGGAGGTGTAGTTACGGATTAACACCCCACTCTCTGCTGCGAACAAATTTATAATCTTGCCGACGATACATTCAGCAGCGGGATTAATCCTCGCACATTACAGCCTGATTTATAGTGTCAAATCACGCGCGCTCCACGGTTTTTTCGGCTCATTTGGATGAATCCAGCGCGCGTTGACGGACGAGTGAGAGATAAGTGGATGAATAAAATATCTCACTCACCGGTACCCATTGTCCACATTGTCGTCGTCGTCGGTATCGTTGCTCGCCTCGTCGTCGTCTTCGTCATCGTTACTCTGTCGCGTGATCCTCCTTGTCCTCCCCAATCGCGTTTAATTAAATTGACCGTGTCCGCGTCCGTCACGAGCACGTGCTAACAAACGCGCCGCGTCACGTCGCTGGTCAGCGTGGGCGAAAGCGACGCTCTTGATGGGCTAAAAAGATACAAGCCGGTAATGGTAAATGTTTCATTAGCGCGAGCGAGGCAAATTTGCAGAGTGCGAAGTAATATCATGGAACGGGGATCGCGATAACACATCAAAACACACACAAACACACACACACACACGAAAGCGCGTGTATACACGCATGCACGTACGCACACGTCGCGTACGACATTCACTTCGGGACGGGAGAAACCGCGACAATCGTCGCCCGCTTTCATCCAATTTATTTCCTGCGCGTGCCCGCGCGGCTTAACGCGTACGCGGCTTTGTATTTACATGCGCGAGGAAGCTCCGGAGATTTGTTTGCGTCTTATTGTTAGAGCAGGCGGTCGACCTGGTCTCTCGTCCTTGCGGGATGTGTATATCACGCGCGTTATGAGACCGCGTAAATAAAATTGTGCAACGTCGCTCGTTCTCCCTCTCTGTCTTTTTCATTTTCATGTGTAAAGGAGATGGATGAGGAAGAAGATAAATCAGGAACGGCGGGTTTTCACTCGGGCGTACCTGCGCTTGAGTGCCGAACTAGGAGAAACGCTGTTTATTTGGACGCGGTGATTTCGTTTCGCGGCGCGTTAAAATCTTTCAAGTTATGGTAGACTGAATACGGAACGTCTTACGCGATAACGATGGAAGAGGGTTCTAACCGCGTCTCGTGCCGCTCTTTCGCATTAATATCGAAATTTTGCCCGATGAGCAGCAGGATAACGTCTGTATAAAACGTTTCTCCCCATCTCAAAGAGGTTCGTTAGTTCCCGATTCAATAGCGGCGAAAAATAAACGAGTCGCCGGGTGCTTAAGGTCCACGGTAGACGGAAATCGATTTTGGAACTCCGAGAGATTAACAATTCAATCGACTTCACGATTGCTACGCAATCGTTTCGCTCCGAGGGAACAGGGTAATTTCAGAAATTGTTTACTCTTTCGGTTTGCGCGGGAAATTAGGTATTGCTAGCTACCAGTAATCTAAACTCAATTAAACATAAAGTAAAATGGAAAAACTACATATAATGGAACTGCATTGCGCGTGTGTACGTTATATGGCTACAAATGTCTGTTCCTGGATGAAAAATACGGAAAACTGCACACGGAGTGTTATGAAGAATCATGTAACAGCGAGCCAACAAGTGACGTAAACAATTCGAAACAACAATCAGCTATTTGTAACATAAAAGATGAACAGCCAGCTATTCAGTTTATTGTTATACCATTTCACTTTCCTAGCTATACGTTCTATATTTTACTCCGTTCAGTTATTTTTTTTCTGTATATATATATATATATATATGTATGTGTGTATATATATATATATATATATATATATATATATATATTTAATCACTTTGTTGTCAATCAACATTGTTACGTATTCAAGAGTTAAATAAAAGCTATTGATAGTGAATCAACAATAGTACATAACTGCTTTATCACGTTGAAGAGTAACAAAAATTTTTAAATGACAGGAAGAGCATCTGTATGCGTTAAAATCGCACGACGATATCAGCGAGCATATTATTTTGACATCGCGATATTTCACCGGTTGCGATAATTAGCATAGCGTCACGTACATACAACCGTCCGTCCGTTACGCAAAAATGTTCTCGCGTCACCGCCGCGATAACCGACTCCTCGTTTTTCGCTCTATCATTTCGCGTCGAGCGTGGGATTTAAATTCAGGGACGCAGATATTAACCGGTAAAATCGACCGAGACCGTCGCGCATATTTCACTCTGCGTTATCGGTTCGCGGAGGAAAATAACAAGGCAACATACGGCGAGGATCAATTATCGGGTTCAAGGAGCAGTAGCAACAGCAGCAGCAGCAGCAGCGGGACGGCATCGGGAATAGTACCGCGGGCCATCGGTATTGAATTTATCGCAGCAGCTTATTTCCGCCAGTTGAAAGGAATATTTATACGGGCGCGAGCTAATTTATCTCGCAAGGCGTTTTATCGGCTATGCTCGATCGGACATTCGTGAGCGGTTTTTATTTTCCCTCCCAGCCCCTCTTCTCCATCGCGCAATCCGCCGTGATACCTACAAAGTGACTTTCAAATGCGCTCGACACATAATCTCGACAAGATCGGGTACGAAAGGCATATTAGAATGTGAAACACGATGGACACGAAACGATCGGACACGCGACAACGACACGATCAGATATCCGTCGGTACTTGCCTAATAAAAGAAATTACAGGGGGTGTGTCAAAAGGCCCGTACTTTAAAGTGAGCAAATTAAATTTTAAACATGCACATGTCGGTAATAAGATTTTACTCAATTTAAACTTTAAACTTTGAACGACGTCTCACGAGATATCTTATTTTAATTGAATTTTGATGCGCAACTTAACGTGGAGATTACTAAGTTACGGGAAGATTTAGAGGTCTAACGACGGGTACATGAAAAATATACTGCAACCTTGGCCCTATAAAGTGAGGACCGGTAGTTCTCGCGGTACACAGTTCGCTACAATATTTCTTCCTGTATATAACCGTGGATACGTCAGTGCTTTAACTTGAGCCATTTCTCGAGAAGGTAACGCTCCGTTGAGTAACGATTTTTTCACGCTCCGGAGAAAAAATACACGACCAGATGGTCGATCTAATAAATCTCTCCTCGCCGACAATCCTTCGTACTCTTTTAACTTATCCGCGGCTCGCATCCGTATCAATTTGCGGACGACAGCGAATAACGAATACTGCGATTCTCGCAGACTACGGGAGCTATCAGAAGAAAAAAAGAAAGATTCTGACCATTAATTTGCGTGAAGCAAAGTGTGCAACCGTATCTCTTAACCTGCTGGAAAAAGATCGCACTGGATTCTTCAGGTTCTTAGCATACAATTGTCACGACCGGCGTCATGAATTTCACAAGCAAAAGTAATGAAGAACAATGTTGGTCACATACGCGCGCGAGCCATAAATATTCAGTTCGCCGTGGTGCGCGAACATTTTAACCCTCTGCTGATCACGCGGTGGGGTGTATATTTTGACGTTCAGGATTATATGGTGAGCTGCATTGAGCACAACCGGTCACCGAAAGCTCGATTAAATATTCATACGCTTGGTAATTGCCCGATCTGCGATTCGAAATTGTTACGACGACAGAGAGACAGAGGGATAGAGAGAGTGAAGCGAGGGAAAAAATAAACACATTCCGTGGATAACTCGGTGTGCTTATAATCTTTGCGATTCTCAACTGAGGGAGATTATTATCGTCAAAGGGATCGACGTTTGACGAATGAATTAAATTATGATAATATTGTTTTTCGAACATTTCCCATTATGTTGGATTATTTCAAAAATAGTTTGCAGCCGTATTTCGTGGTACTGTTTTGTTCTCGTAAACAGGTTTGTAAACAATATGCAGAATGTGTAAATATTGACGAATACGTGGAAGAAGTTCAAATAATTGCGAATCAGGACTCGATTCTCATTGTCCATTGATTATCATTGTCCATTATCCAAATCTTCAACATTTTCTATTAATTACAGTGGTTAAGACATAGTTACAGAATCCAATTTTTAATTCATTTTCAAATTTACCCCTTTTGTTTTTTCAAACAAAAAGTTTTAATGATAAAAGCTTTTTAATGAAACAATTTTAAATGAAACTGCTTCGAGCTAATAATATTGATAACGAGAATTTCTACGTTTGCGCTAAATTGCATTAAAACAATAAAGGAATAATGAATGAAAGACATAATCGAGTTAGTGCAACTTTAAGAGATTCTCTCTTACATATTCGACACATGTCAGTGCATATTTCAGGACACAGTCGAGGAGATTTAACTAAATTGAATCGAGAAATTAAACATTACTTGTTAAAATTTAATGCCCTCCTAAACATTCGAAGAATCCGCGATACTAAAGTTTGTTGTTCACGGCATACAATACGGTCGCATTCTATTCCGCCACCTAACACCATCATTTCGCTCGCGGTATAAACGAAACGGCGGGAAATAAAACGCCTTTTCAGATCCCTTTATCTCGTTAATCTTGTCACGCCTTCGAGATACAAAACATAACAGAAGGAAGAAGAGAGAGACAAGAGAAACGGGAGAAAGCGATAGAAGAGGTGCTTATTGCGCGTTGAATCTTTCCTGAGCTACGAACATATCTGCCGTTCAAACTCGGCAATGTCACGACCGATAAATAAGACTCGCAATCTTTTCTGCCAGTCAAGACACAAGGGAAGCAAAAAATCGTAAGGCGTATCAGATGCGAGACAAGATTGCAACAGGGAAACTTACACCTGGTGCGCTTGGAAATTCGACTCCGGTTTACCCCGGCGCGGTCAGACACGGATATTTTCCCGATATCTTCCCGGATTTTCTCCCAACTAAGCACACACGTTCGCGAGAAAGGCGAAACAAATGTCGAACGTACTGACGTGTGCGCCGAATAAATAATTCCTAATTCTTTTGGTTATGAATAAGAAGAATCTAAAATGAAGAAGTGTGATACTCTTCATTTCATTTATGATTTAGATAACGAAAGGTGAAAAAGCTTTTATTACACAATTCTCTTTCAGTTACCTTTCAGTGGAATGCACTTCAATATAAATTCAATATAAATTCGATATTTATTTCGAATTTGCAAAAATCCAAACAATTTGCATCGACGCGAGTTATGAATGACATCGCTGATTTTTACGAGTGACCATTGGACGCGCACGCGAGACATAAAAAAAATTAATTACCTGTAATAAGAGTGTTCGTCACGTTCGAACGGTTCTAATAGCGACGCCTGGACGATACGTCGCGTTGCGTGACCCTACTTTATCGAATCAATGACAACGCGCGCGCGAATAACCGCAAAGGGCCGGCAATATAAACGGCAATCTCATCCCGCTGATCCACTCATTAGCGGGCGTAATTTATAAGATTTATAAGATCCCCATTAGAATTTTAAGCACATTGACGTAATTAATTATCAAGTCTCAGTTTGTCTCGGTGCGAAAAAGGATTAATTAATGACACGTGTGCTGTGTTTATGAAAGCATCATCACTCGTCTCCCCTTTCCCCTCCTCCTCCGATTGTATAATTTTTACAGAAGCGCCCGGCATGATTAGAAGGCACAACGTGTGTGCAGAAAGAATTTCAGCAAACGTATCTCGTGCGTCCTGCTTCATTACTGCGCAACGTGCTCGACCACAATTACGGATATGGAACGCTTGGATGTTTGCAATTCGGTTGTAACAAACTTTGTACACGGAATGATCCGGACGTTTTCCCCCTCCAAAAAATTTCAGTAAACTCGCGGTCGATTTTTTTCTTTGCGAAAATTGTTCCGAAAGCCAAAGTACGAGTATATTATCAGCTTTCAATTTGCGTAACATATGTATCTTGGCAACCATTCAAATTCAAATTAAACTTCTTTTCAATTAAAATTCGCGAAAGCTCGGCCGCAAGCAAGATACCTAGAAATGAAAAATTTTTCAATTAAAAAAAACTGGTTGGGAATATCGCTATTTACTAAAGGATCGCTAGTCTGGGTTATCCGGTACATGGTGTATTTGTGTAACAGAGTTTATACGTTTAAAGCTACACTACATCTAAGAAACACACGCGGAGAACTGCATTGTCGAAGAAGTTTCAACATCTCAAAGGCCATTGCAATTTTAAAGCGTATACGTGAACCCACGCTCGACGCGGTTCTTTGGTTATCAATTATTCCTCAAGTCGATATCGAAGTCACGGCTTTCAGCTTTTCGACATGCAATCGTGGGTCTTGGAAGAACACTCGGTTCTATTAGATCAATTCATTTTATCTGTGTTTCTTGCTGTATATCTTGTCGTCGAGACATAAATACATTACGTAAATAGAGAATGCAAAATACATAATAGACGTAACAGAAATACAATCTGTAAAGAGATACATTTTTGATATCCGGATACTTGTTTTTAGATCTTATCTCTTCTGAATGACACGGGGATAGTCCCGAGATGCAGATATTATTCTTATTCATACAAAGGATGAATCACATTATGTGGTTCAAAAAGCACTCATTACAATGAATCATATGTGATTCACTGTCGGCAAACTTTGCTGTACTCATTACGCATACGAATATTATCGTCGAATTGATCGCGCGTCGCGTGCAACGTTGAATATTGAAATTGTAACTCGGAGTAACATCGTAATCGTGACGAGAAGCTCGTGGAAGTCTCTCTCTCTCTCTCTCGCTTTTGTCGAGCTTCACGGGCCCCATGTGAATTCGCGAAGTTTCCCACGCAGCTGCAGCTGCAGCTGTGCGAGTTGAAACAGGAAGGTGGAACTAGATTCCGCAGGGTCCACTTGCGCGCCGCACAATTCTCCCGCAAACTACAATCCGAAATCTTTTGCAGGTGTCGTCGTCGTCATCGTCGCCCTACGCATGACATCCCTGCAGATACCGGAGCACGTCGTGCTGAATGAGACGGTGCGCATGCAGTGCAACTTCAACTTGGACAAAGCTCCATTGTACTCCGTGAAGTGGTACAAGGACGGCCACGAATTTTATCGCTATTCGCCCCGAGACGCGCCCATGGTGCTAACGTTCCCAGTGCCCGGCGTAAACGTAAACGTGAGTTTGCGCGGACTGGAGATGCTTGTTATATAATAGAGCGTGCAATAGAGTCCTGACCTTGTCCACCTGAGGGATCAGTCTGCAGCAATGTATCCTCTTATGGAGTGTATATTCTGCTGTTTATATTAATTTGGGTATTTGAGGTACTAAGTTCGAGTATTTATAACGAATGAAATAGAAATATCGATCCTTCGTAAAGCATCTCCAAGTGACGTAATATTTATTCTGTCACTTTAATTTGGATTAACGACGAGCGGAGCCACGCGATGCTCGAGCGTGAAGAAAAAAATAACAGCTTTTTTAATTTCTTTTTTTTTTCTACGTTTAAACTAGAGGCACAATGCACTATATCCTTTATGGCGAGGAGCTTTTTGTTCAAATCTGATAGAATCTGGTTCATTCACTGCGTTGTGCATCGCGCAGGCCCGTGTTACGCTCGATCGGGCGCAGCAGCTTGTAATCGCGAATTTGCATTCAGAGGGACGAGTCCACCGAGAGTTTGGTTGTCTTGAACAACGTGAATCTGACGAGCTCGGGGAGGTATCGATGCGAGGTGTCGGGCGAAGCTCCCGCCTTTGAGACGGTCTCTGATCACGGGGACATGACTATAGTCGGTAAGTATTGTCATGGAAAATAAGAGCGAACGTGTCCGATTAAGCTGGGACTGTAGCGGAAATTCTGAAAAGGGTGCTGGAAGCACCTTCTTCATTTGGCAAATTTGATGTTACCGATAAAAATTTGCTACAAATAATTTAAGATTACGCAAAGGAAATTTTTATCCAAGTAAACTGCGTTAGAGTGCGACGGTTATTTCAATGTAATTTGCGAGAGGCGAAACTAGATAAATGAATACGTACAGTAAATGCACGTGGTAAGATAAGGGGAATCTAATCCGTGGGTACGACAATAGCACTAGAAAGGGTCATGGCAACGTTTCAGTTCTACCTAACGAAGGGCCGCAGATAACCGGTGGTCGTTCCAAGTATCAGGTGGACGATGTCGTTCATATGAACTGCACGTCGGCACCTTCTAAACCACCTGCGCTATTGTCTTGGTTCATCAACGACGAGCCGGTAAGTGAGACACTTAAACCGTCGGCGAAATAATTGTAATCTTTGTTTCACGCTTCGCTAAACCTTTCCGGCCGACGCGATGAAATGTGTACTTAAAAAAGAAATAGAGAGAGAAAAAAAAAGAAATGGAGCACAGCGGAGTTGCAAATATATGCAATTTACTAAATAAATCAAAGCTCCGTTCCGCTCTGTTTCCATCACAAAGACGCGTACGCGCGTGTCCATTTGCGTTAATCTCGAAAAATATTCTCCTCGATAATGTTCTAATTTAAAATTTATTTTGATAAAACACCAGTCACCGATACCAATTAAAGGTGAAACGTCGGCTGCCTCTCGTGTCAACATTGAATATCGATTTGAAATCCATGACGTTTATGTATTTTCCATTTATCCGAACCCATTTATGTGTCGTTAATATTTACGGAACTCTTTTTTCTTTTTAGAAAATTCGTTACCGCGTTATATTCAAGCGAAATTTTCCGCCCTACGGACGCGTAGTTTAACCGAATTAAAGATTAACTTTAAAATAACTTTACCTCCACAGTGCGCGCGTTGCTGATAAATGTTATTATCATTATCGTGCGATAATTAGAATCTTGCTTCGGCGCTTCATGCAATTTCGCGTAATTGGTTTCACGAAAAAAATTTGCATCCAGGATCAAAAGAGCGCAATCTCTCGTTCTTAATTGTTTTCAAATTGCATTCTACAGAATCGCGTATCTGTTTTCCATCTCCCACGCGCCTAATCGATGCTGCGTAATCCAGGTCGCATGAATCTACGTCCCCTACATAAAAATCTATTTAACTGCTTGACCCTCCCCCCCAATTTCCTCCCCACGAGTCTCATGCGGAATGTCCCGCGGTCCCATCAAAAATGGTCTTTACAAGAAACCGTTGTAAAGACGCGCCGCGCTTTCAGGCCAACACCGACTACCTGATAGGGCCCAATATCGTCGACGAAGAGAACGGTCTGGAGACCGCGAGACTCGGTTTGAAATTCCGCGTCGCGAACAAGCACTTCAGGCGAGGCGACATGAAGCTAAAGTGCTTGGCCACAATAGCCACGGTCTATCTACAGAGCAACGAGGAGAGCGTGCTGGGCGACGAGAGCATTCTGAAAACGCCTATAATGGAGAGCCGCGAGACCCGGGCGCAGAGCCACACTCGCGAGGACCTGACGAACGGTAAGTCACTCCTCCCTCCTCCCCCTCGGATATCACCCGTTACTTTCCTACCTACGCCGCAATTGCGCAACGTTCCCCGGTTATCGATTAACCCTCCCGAATGCTGAATTCAACTTTACTCTGTCTAAAAGTTGGCAGCGCAAGTTAAAATAATTAAGGTCCAGTTGCACAGCGACGTTGATTATTGGTATAACTGTAATTAGCGGAATCGTAGTCCTGTAGTTTTGTTATATACGAAAGATAAAATGTACGTTCAATTAAAAAGTTTTTTTCCCTTTCGCCGTTACTTCCCGTGTCATTTACAATTGCTCTCGTAACGGTCTCTGCGTAACGCTTTCGTACACTCGTGATTTTTTAAAACCCCACGATCAGGGTGAATCATCGATTGCAAACAAGGGTGCAAACGATGAAAAATTCACTTAGATCAAGCTTTGCGCGGAGGGGTATAAACGCTCCAATACCTTTAAAAACTCACTAGATCACTCTGCTGTCGGATTTGATATAATTTTGTTTATTTTTTTTTATTTTTTTTTTAACACTCGAGTCGTGGTTTTTTGCGAGCTTACACCGACCGGAAATCATCGCAGGTAATTTCGCAGTCGCGTACACGCGTATGCCGAATTAATTCGCCGTATTAAAGGACTTTTTGCTTTTCGCCGGAAATATTTCGCGATTACCTAAACCGATTGTAAATATGCATATTTTCGACGCATGCTCGTCGATTATGAATTTTCAAACATTTATATTTGTTTGTTTCGCGAGGTAAACAGTATTTTAAAAACACGACGGCATTTCTGTAATACTGCACGAGGAGAAATTCGTTTCTGGGCATCGAAAAGCCCGGTCGCGCAAGTAATGAGGAGTATCAGATTAAGGCCCTAAGTATTAAAACGAATCCCCGTGACCGTACATGCGGCATTAATCACAACGGGAACTAATTACTCGATGCTCTAATCCGCGATAGTGCTATCGTCCGGGTCTCGCAATAAAAACTGATTAATTACAGCCACACTGTATTCAAATCCCGAACTAAATTACGGCAAGAACGAGCCTCGGGCTTCACGAAATGAATACGTGGGATATAGTTCGGCGTCCGAATTAGCCATTTAAGGGATGCATATCGCACAAATTCGTAACAATCCTCTGCAAGCCTGTCTTACGCGAGTGCATTGTCAACAACTGTATTGTGCCTGCGAATCTCTATTTTTTTTTGACGTTTCATATTTTCTTTTCAATTTTTTAAAGAATTTTTTGAAGAATCAGCATTCCAATTTCTCGATGTCAGAGAGAATTCCGATGTCAAAGCTTCATCCGGATCGGGATATTTTTACTCTCGCAAACAAAGGCAATTAGTGACTTTCCCGGAAAAAAAGATAATGAAAAGAGAAGCTAACGAAAGTTCGTCTTGAATGTTTCAGGATCCGCAAGTGCTGCAGTCCAATGGACGATCCTCGCCCTGATCACATCGATCGCAGCCGCACGATAATAATAACGACGAGCGTTTTCTTTTCCTTTCTTTCTTCTCGTCATTTTTCTTTTCCTTTTCCACGTTGCTTCCTAATCATGTAAACGTTAGGAGATCGGTTTTCACCCTATCTACTACCTAATTCCTAATTCCGCGTAATTGTAAATAACGCGGATACCGATATGCATATAATAAGTGTACGTCCATTTACGCGTCGCCGCGGCGTAAAGTCTACAATTTACGTGCGCTCTAGGCTCTAAATGTATTCTCGTGCCCGCGCGGGACGAACGAACGATCGATCGATTGCTTTTGCGATCCATGAATCGCGCGTTCGTTTAGATCGTCCAAAGATCGTCTCTCTCTAGCAGGAAACGTTGCGGAAGGTGGCGCCTTTTGTATCGCTTTCGAGAGATACGATTCGATGTTATTCTTACTATGATCTTTACAAAGAGGTTTTCTATTTTCTCGATATATCATTTCTATTCATTCGGCGGTTACGTTTCTGCGCGACGATGATTTTCCCAAAACGAATCGTCTTCTTGGACCCAGGAATACGCTTGGACTGCGCGAATACGCTCCCATTCTCTTCCTGTATCCACCTGCGTTTCAACCTCGTACAAAGCAGAGTTAATAATATCAGTCGCGAGTGATATTTTTATGCTTGCACACGGCGGACAAATCGTTCGTACGATTTCGTAATTTCGACAAAAGCGAAGAAAATCTATTTATATGAGAATTAATTTCGTGAAATTAACAACTAACCATGTCTAATTCTGATTTCGATAATTAGATCTCGCAAGAATTAATTTAATTCTTTTCTCTTGACTCGTAGCAGCAGTGTTAAAACACTGTGTAAATTTTCCTCGTTTCCACTTTCATTATTTTTCCGACTGTTTTATTAATCGCGTTACTCCGTGGATACTTCCCTGCCTGCGTTTCTAGCAGATCTCAGTCGGTATGTAGCTGAATGTCGAATGCCGCTAAAGAAAGCGTTCTACAGACTGATGTCCATTTCTACCAACGTATGGAATTGGTTTTAATCTCACAATTTAACTTGCTTTTAATGTTTTTTTCTAGTTCTAAGAGAATTAAGAGATTAAAGTTAATCTTCATTGGTAGAAATGGACATGAGTAATATAATATTTCGCCACAACAATATCCCACAACACGCACATAAAGGGAAAGCTAAATTAAGAAGAAAATCTCTCTGTGACATCTCTATCAAACGCCGTGTAATATCGACTCAACAATCGACTCGATGCTCCGGAGCATCTTTTATGAATGATATGGTCTTTCGTTTATATATATTATATAAATCGAGACCCTGTGGCCGTAGATCATAGGGCATTCGCGGGATTGAGTTAAATCCCGCTCGATAATCACGCGAAACGCTTAATCGGGTCGCTGTCGTCCCTCTTCTGACTAATTGTAAGGCATAGTTAATCTCATATCGGGTATATGTCACGCGTACGAAATTACTATCGTATTTTCGATCAATATTGAAATATCCCCAACAGTGCGCGCCGACCGAGCCTAAAGGAGAGGAACGCCGAGCCTCCACTCAGCCCTCGTCCCCGACGTGTCGTCGTAATTAACAACAATCCCGTAATTCCAAGCCGCGGCATTGGACAAACGACATCAGCAAGCGCCGCTTGAATCGGTGTTTTTTTTTCTCGTCAGACACCGAAGCAAGGGAATTACACCAAGTGTTGATCGATAGCGCGAATACGAACAACGCGACGTTTCAATGGATTTGTATTCGTATAAAACCAGGTAGAATTGAATTATCGTTGTAAATCGAGTTAAAAAAAAAAAAAAAAAAAAAAAAGCATCGTACTGCTTTAAGCCGAAAAATTGCATTATTTTTCGTCACAGTACACAAAACTTCGTAAAAATGAAGTTCGTTAAACGTTTACGGAATTTTATTTATTTATCTCTTTTTTTTGCGCACACGAATTTGCACGGAGTCGATGTTTCTTTCAAAATATCGTTTTGAAATTTTATCCGACTGCCGATGGCTCACTGTGCATGCCGATAATATACTGCTCGCGAACTTTATTGAATAATAAACTTGGAATAAAGTTTCTTCCGTCTAGTTACAGCATACAGCTACCTGGCGAGCACTATTAGGGTCACTCTCTATCGTTATGTATCGATTCGAGATGGTTTTATCGTAAACTCTTGCGTAAGCGTAAAACGAGAATTTCATCACAAAAAAAGTATTATATATATATATATATGTGTGTGAATGTATATATGTGTACATATACGTATATATATACTTATATAACATATGCATATGTATATGTATATATGTATTTATATATACACATACACACACACAAATATCGAAATATGAAAGTATATGAAAGTAGCACAAAGACCGGAAAATCACTATCAGCAATCGGCGCGTTATTATCAGCTGTCGGCGCCGATCGATACGCAATTACGCTGGTTGGATATATTTCGATCCTGCAGCGTATTTTGACTAGAAATGAATAATTGTTGCGAGTACACCGGGCGGTGCGCTATATGTTATTGCCTTACACGAAAAAAAAACATAACGAAAAAAATGTTATTGTAATTGAAACTCGCGACAGCCTACAAAACGCACATCGCGAGTCTCTCGCGGATGCGCTATGAGAAAGAAGGTATGCGAACAGAAAAAAAAAATGTTCCCGATATGAGCGTTGCTCCATATAATATCCCGTCCTCATCCTTTCCCTCTTCCTCCTCCTCCTCCTTTCTCGAGCGAGAAAACGTGCCTCTCGCTCGGAGCGTTTTCCCACAGCGGAAAATACGCGACACAGATATTTGACGGAATTCCGTTTTCAACGCGACAAATGGTGTACTTCCCTTGTAAAGCAGGAAGAACCTTTCCGTCGCTTTTGCCACGCGCGAGAAAAGAAAGCGACGAAAAATTGACACATATCTGAAGAGGACGAAGACCTTCAGTTCAATTTTTTTTGATATCGCAACATTGACTCCGTTTATCCTGGAGAGAGATAACGGCGATCGAAAATCGAGGACGAGTGCGGTAAAAAGCAGTTGACCTTCCGTATGTTTAACGAACGGATTTTCTTGCGTATCTCAAGAAAATAATCGACAACAAAACTTGTTGGTTGAACAAGCGGAAATGAGATAAGAGTTTACCGAGACAGTCAATAAATACATCCGTCAATAAATACATACATATATATAGTTTTATCTTTGCTATATAAAATTATATATGTTGATATAATATAATTCTTTTTAATAATAATTTAATGTAAGTCTCATGCCAATTCGCAATACGCAATGCTAGACGAAAAATGGATGCACGCCTTGTTCTCTCTCCAGGATGAAAACACGAGTTAAAACGCGGCGCGTAAATTATGTCTGTATTATTTCTGAGTCAATGTGAGCACACAGCATTTCGATACGCTCAAAGAAGTAGGGGTCCTTTCGATATATTTTTCGTATAGACTCTCAAAGGTATATAATATTCGCGATTTCGAGGCACGAAATCGACGTTTATATCCGTTAATCGTGTAGAAAACGCGTTTCATACGAAGTAGAGTGTTAAGGCCCTTAATTGTACGTGTCGTATTACGAGTAAGTGTTTACAAGCCTGTAAATATGTACATAATTTTCATCGTTATTAAAATTATTCACACTATTACAATGTATCGAATATCTGTGGCCCGCCGCGCTGCAAATTCTCACCTTATATTATAACGAAAAAATTTTTATTTCGCGCCTTATAATTAATTACACGAGAATATTATTTTCTCTCGTGCACAATTATGAAATCACTTTTCACAGTTATAATTATCATAAAAAAATGTTTCTTTTCTCCTCTAATTGAGTGTCATTGGCTACAGGGAAGGTGAGAGAAAGACAGAGGGAACATTTTACGGTTTCACATTTTATTATTTATCATGTATTTCTCCTATGGCGGCCGCCATATTTGAAGTATCGAAAGTTGAGAGAAATAAAGAGAGAAAGACTTACCCTCTTCCTCGCAACCGCTTATCCTGATATCCCATTCCGTTTGTTTCCGGAAAAGTATCCTTTGACGCCACGACACCTCGTAGATATTCATTTCGTTCTGGATTCACGATTCAAGACGAAGATGGCAAAAATAACGATGAGAAAAAGAAAGTTCCTCTTCCTCTTCAATTTCATCCAATTTCACTTCACTTTCTGAAGAGAAGTCTCATAACCGCAGCTCTCGAATCGAGTATTTACACTCGTTCGACGAAAGACGATGATTTCTCTCTCGCGAGATCGTCGACAACGCGATTTTGCGACCGACATCTGCACTTTTCGCGTTATTTCCCGCGCGATAACGCGAGTCGCACGCACTTTTCGAATTTGTCCGCAAAACTGTCGGCGTTTCGGGCGACTTCGGGAGACCTCGGCTCGTCGCGGATCTTTCCATTTCGGAATGCGTATATTAATAATGGACTCGTTCAATTCCGAGAGTCGAATTTTTGGAAAATGTCGACGCGACAGATTCTCGAGTACAGATTCAATACTCGCCTGATGGAGAGCAACGAAGTTGTTTTCGTCCGAAGTCGTTTATTGTCCGATTTGACGTCGATACGTTCACTTTCTGCACTATTTTCTGCACTGTACGCACTGTCGCGTGCACTCTTCGAAATTTGTCCGCGAAACTGTCGGCGCCTCGGGTGACTTCGGGAGACCTCGGCTCGTCGCGGATCTTTCCATTTCGGAATGCGTATATTAATAATGGACTCGTTCAATTCCGAGAGTCGAATTTTTGGAAAATGTCGACGCGACAGATTCTCGAGTACAGATTCAATACTCGCCTGATGGAGAGCAACGAAGTTGTTTTCGTCCGAAGTCGTTTATTGTCCGATTTGACGTCGATACGTTCACTTTCTGCACTATTTTCTGCACTGTACGCACTGTCGCGTGCACTCTTCGAAATTTGTCCGCGAAACTGCCGGCGCTTCGGGTGGCTTCGGGAGACCTCGGCTCGTCTCGAATCTTGTGTTACGAAGTGCTCTGATAACCTCGTTTCTACCAATTTCAAATGCCGAACTTTCGAAAAATGACGCTACGATAGACTCTCGAGTTTAGATTTAACACTCGCCCAATGGAGAGTGACGACGCTCTTTGTCTGAAGCCATTCATTGTCCGATTTCGCTGATATTTTCCGCGTTACGCTTCTTCACAAAACGCAACATTTTTTTGAAAATTTTCAAGACACTAGCTACTGTACCGGTCAAGATGGCTACTTTAGTCAAGCTTGCCAACATTCGGCCTCCTCCAATCTTAAGCCTTGTGTCCACGATACTAGAAATCGATCCGAGATCTCGATCCAAGAAATATGTAGCCAATCAACTTGCAGTTTTTATGGAAAAGCGGCAATTTTATTGATTGAACGCTTCTCGGATGGAGATCTCGGATCGATTTCTAGTATCGTAGACACAAGACTTTACAATTAGACGAGAAACATATTACATAAAAGAATTAAATTTTCATATAAATTTGCACTGTAATGAAACTTAGTTGCTGATGAATTTTTCAATAAAACTTCGCTTTTTTTATTACATTACATTCTTAGGTTGCATTCCAAAACATCTCATTTGAGGAAAATTTTACTCAATTTCTATAATTTATGTGACGTAAGCTATAGAGTATTAATAAATTAATAAATTTTATTAATAAATATTTATTAATAAATAATTATTATCCTTAATAAATAATTATTTATTAGGACAAAATGAGAAAATGTTACACGGTTTCTTTCGTTGCTTTTATATCTCTTTTTAATATTCAATTTAATACTTTATGATTTTAAAGAATATAATTTATTATTCAAGTAAAAATGTCGATAATAATTTAAGTTTTTCTCGTTGGTCTAAAATGTCAGATCAAACCACCAATCAAAACTGGAAAAAGATTCTCATTTTCCTTTCTAGAGAATATTCTCAAAGTTGTTGTTTACACCCTGTATTCCTGTAGTCTATGGGTAAGCTGGAGTAGTAAAACCTAACCTTTTCTTGCCTCTCCCATTTACGACATATTAACAAGGGGTATGTATCACGCGGAGAATCCGCATTTTCTATGATAATCATCAACGAGATGAACATAGAACAAAAATTGATTAATCATTAATGATTTTTTGGAATGCGAGAGTGCAATATTTTTAAGCACGAGGTATAAGTGGAATAACTCGGAGTGACTTAGATTGCTATCTGTTGTTTCAGTGATACGCTAAACACTCAAAATGTCTATCCGACCGGTCTATCGACCCAAAATTGTGAAGAAACGGACGAAGAAGTTTATTAGGCATCAAAGTGATAGATATAATAAACTCAAGGTGAGTATGTCTCACTTTCTTCTCTCGAATTGTGTAAACGTGTTTGTAAAGTTTGGTTATGTTGTCTACATTGTATAGCATTATTATATTTAATTTCATTAAATATTATATTTGTTAATCTTATTTAAACTATTATTCTTCGAAAGAAATTAATCTTTTGGCTTAGCTAATTATGAGTAAAAAGTTTGTACAAAACATATTGCATATACTTTGCAGCGCAACTGGCGTAAACCAAAAGGTATTGATAATAGAGTCCGCAGGCGTTTCAAGGGCCAATACTTGATGCCCAGCATTGGTTATGGTAGCAACAAGAAAACGCGTCACATGTTACCAACTGGTTTCCGCAAGGTCCTTGTACACAACGTAAAGGTAAATGTTGTTTTCAAAAATCAATAAACCTAGGATCTGTATAGATAAAGTGATTGATTTTAGTTTTATTAGAATCTTGTGTCGATTTTTCTTACAACTTAAAAAATGTGATATTTGAGGCTTTTACAGTACGAATATGATTTGATCTCCAAATTGGAGCTGCGACAATTTGACGGTTGATAAAACTTGATACAGAGTATTATTTCTTCCTGATGAAGTAAACTGAAGTGTTTTCGAAACATTGGAATCAAATGGCAAATTGTTGCAACTCCAACCCAAATGTTAAATCTAGTATGGAAATATGTATCTCAAGATTTTTCATTCTTACGATTTAAAATATATTTAAAATATGTAAATATTTTGCAAGTTGACCACAAACAGAAAACAAGTACATTATCTTCTGTAACTGCATATTCTGTTTATATATTTTTTGATGAAGTACAAAGACTGATTCTTTACAGGAACTCGAAGTTTTAATGATGCAAAACCGCAAGTTCTGTGCAGAAATTGCACATGGCGTTAGTAGCAAGAAAAGGAAAACCATTGTCGAACGTGCTCAACAGCTTTCGATACGCGTAACAAATGCCAGTGCACGCTTGCGTTCGGAAGAGAACGAATAAGCATTAATTTTCGTGTATTTTGGCAATAAAATGTTAAAAACATATGTCTCCTTTAGTCTTCTTAATTTCTCGAACCATTTTATGTAAACATTTTCAAAATTTACAGAACATCGGAACTTCAGCTTGCAAATCATACACAGTAATAAGCTTCTTAGTGCAAGGATTTCTTCTTGAAATTGACTGTTTTATACACAGTTGTCAACTTACTAGTTAATTATATAATCACAAATAGTTGTGCACAGTAAATCACATCAATTTTATGACATAAAAAAGGAAGATGAGAAATTTCTGTGGGTCAACATACGATAGCTCTCTCTCTCTCACTCTTTCTCTCGATTGAGTTTAATAATTCTTATATTTCTTACGAAGTTTATTAATTTCTACATGCTTCCATTATTTTATATCTTCAATCTACATTATCCTGAAAAATTAATTTTACATATCCTGGCGTTCCCTCGAGTGGTACCGCGCAAAAGGGACAGATCGCGATATAGCCGTTTGTGCCGTGTGGAATGGCTACTTTTTCCCAGTATCTGCAAAACAAAGAACGAACAGCAAATAAGAAAATCGCGGAAAAACGAATAACATATTTTAAATATACTGTTAAAAAGTGTAAAAAATTAGCGACTGGTGCGCATTACTAACTTGACAGTTTTCTCTGTAGCCATATGCCCACAGGGACTAAATGCGTAAGTGGGCGGTCCGCAGTCTACGTAAAAGGCAGGCTCTATTCCCATAGACAATTTGACTACCGCCCCTGCGACAAGGCACATGGGACATCTTTTCGTAACCTTATCCTTTTCCTGGCCCCAATCGTGATGCCCTTGTACATGACCGCATTTAAGATAAACGTATGGCTGCTGCTGCGTCGAATCCGAAGCTGCTTTCCGTGGTATGACCAATGTATTCAAGCCTACAGGACACTGCGGTCTTCCGGCGTTTATAGCGTCAACTAATTCCTCTAGATCCTGTTTCGTCTATGAAAAAAAACATACAATCAACCAATGTGAACTGCGTAATATGATTTTGTAAATCTTTCTAATAACATTGTAAATTACCGGAGACTTTGCCAGACCTTCGGCCGATCGCCAAAGCAAAGTAGCGCCGCAGAGATCGATGAGAGTACCATCTTGCAGAACATTGCTCTCATCCTCCACGACGTTGCCCTTCTGCTGAGCGCTCCTACTTTCTCTGAGCGAGAAAACTCCGCCGCCCACACTAACTTCTCGCCAGAAACCGCATTGAGCCTCGCCACCACAAAACTGACCCCGTGGATGCATTATCAGAACTCCATTCGTTGTAAGTCCGTCAATCTCACGATTCTCCTGCCATTTGGTTGCTTTTTCCTACGTAAGAGTGTTTATATAAAATTTTTCCATTCTTTAAGAAACTAGATGTATCAAATCGCATGATTAATTGTAGAATCTCACCCCTAAAAAAATATTCCTCGAACTGTCGAAACCCGCGGCGTAGATCCTGGCGATTCTAGGATCCGATCGATCCGCCAAGATTCGACAAGCGAACCTGCTAATGGTACTCTGGGCGACACGTCCTTCGTTAGCAGGCCCGCCGTCGCCACCGCCCGCACACGTATCCATCACTACGAAATCGATAGGCGACTCGGATGAACGGCCGATCTATAGATATAAATGACTTAAATTTATACATCATTACGTGTGACATATAACAAATATACTGATCCGATAAAGTGTCGATAAATAATTGCGTAGCCTATAAGAGTATTTCGAGCTTACCTGAAACATATCCGTTTTTTCATCTTCCGTATATTCGACAATAACAGCCTGTGTTCTGGAAAGTGTGTACGAAATCGAGTGCTGCTTCGTGTTGAGGATGGCTTGTGAACTGTGGGGCGTTTTGACGATGTAGTGCTTGCTACGTTTAACACCATTTGGCACGGGTCTTTTGTATAATACAAATTTACTTCTCCTCCTTCCCCTATCACCAGGTGGAAGATAACCATTGTACCTGTGAAAGTCAGAAAGATTCAATTGTTAATTCATTGGTCGTTAACCTTCCACTTTCTTTCATCTGTTTTATGTGCTGGAAATCCTTACCCAAGTATAACTAGTTCACCGTATTTCACTAATTGTTTGGGCTTTTCATGATGATAACTGTGAGATCGGTGTGGATTGCCATGTGAATGGCTGTGACTGTGTATATTGCGTGGGCTGTGAGGTGCACCGACTGTCTCACCTTCTTCCACGAGCAATGGGCTCTCGCTACTACCGCCGTCGGATCTAACGTAAAACACACGGTATAATAAACCGTTCGTAACATAAACATAAGGTAATCTTCCACTACCATTTTTTTTTTAAGTTTTTGATCTAAATAGACTCTCCGAATGAATTTGAAGTTGGTCTCTTTCTTAACTTTGATAGGATATCTTGATTGTAGGTATTTTTCGATAGTAAGTATTATCAAGCATCAAATATTAAAAATTGAAATTAATTGGAAAATAAGTTTGTCGTCTTATATTTTGAGATTTGATTTGCTGAGGGGTGTATTTAATAACTTCGTAATTATTAAAATCTCTTTTATCCGAGTAACTATCTCAATTTATTTTTTCTTTTAATTTTTAATTAACTTATCGTTGAAAAAGATGGTAGTGGCATATCACCCTATCCAGAATGTGACAAACTATCGAGATATCTTTGTTAATTCTTTGTAAAACTAATTTAACCAAGAACCAATTACATAGTAGCGCTATAAACTTTATTAAGCCCATGAAGCAGTGAGAACTTTCGTTTTATTAAAATTTTTTTGCAGGAAAGAAAGGTAAATCCTCATAGAAACAATGCAGTCATAATAGCCCTAGATAGGAGATCGTAAGAGTAAAATGGAGGATGAATAATCATATAGTACACGTGGCACTAAAATGTACAAATTATTAAACTCTCTCATTCCCTGAGTGTTTCCCTAATCTTGCATAATCGTAGCTACCACCAAGGAAAAGGACATTGGAGATTAAAACAGGATTAATATGTTAATAACTATGTGAAAACGTAGAACAGAAGGATGTCTGTAACTGGAAACACTTTCGGAATCCCAAAAGCAAAAAGAGAACGTCAGATATGTGTAAGACTGTACAGCAAAGTATTTTAAGTATTTTATGCCGAGTGAGGTGATTTAATATTGTTAATGTATTCGCATTAAGGTCAACTGAATCGTCAGACGAACGAATTTGGCACGCTTTCTTCCGTATTTCACATCGTTCAAAGATATAGCAGCAAGGAGTTTGCCGATTTTGGAGAGGAAGCGCTTGATAATACATCACCTTGTCACATATCTGTACAGCCAATCTGTCTCTCTCTCTCTCTCTCGTTTACTTTATTCTCTACAAAGGAATTCTCTACAAAAGCGCTTATTTTCGTTTTTCGCACAAACGTGACGGCACGCTTCGTGTTTCTTACAAACGATGCGTTCTATAAGAAAACCCAAATCTCAACACAGAGCCGTACGTGTGAATAGAGAAGATAGTTTTCGTGGCTTACATTACGTAATATGCAAACCGTAGGCTTTACTTACCGCGAAGGGTATGGAATGCGCTTAGTTACTGGCATCCTCCTTTCAGTGGGATTTACAGACTACTACTTCCACATGATACTTGAAAGGGTACGTGGTAAGGACGGGCAGTCTTAAGGATCTTCACGCGGTTGCAGACAAATCTGAGCAAATTGCATGTGCACGCGGCAAGCTGCGAATCGGTAATTATGATCTGCAATGAGAAACATTCAATATAAAGATCATAATTAATCGAGAACTCTCTCTCTATCTGTTCGCCAGCTGTGAGTACGCCAGCGCGCAACTTTTGCGTAACAAAATTCCCCGTTATCCGTGAAAGTGCGCTCGTCTTTGCCTCGTAACTGCTATTGTTAACAAAGTGGGTCCTTCCTTCAAATTCTCTTAGCTCTCGCGCGACACGCTGTCATTCCTCTACAATTTTAACGGACACGCTTCGACGAGCCAGGTTCGACGATCTAGAAATTGAATTAACTTTGTGGGTGTGTGTGAAAAAATTCTCGCTCGGATATACTGCCGGTTTGCATATCTCATATTTACTTTCTAAATGCAATCGGATTTTACGAATTACTCCTACCGAACCATCCTCAATATTTCTCTATACAGACACACCTACACACAAATGGGCTATTACGACTGCTGTTTACAGTTAACTTTGTTGTACACGTTTACACGTGTTATGGAAATGCTCTACGCATAGCTTTGTTTAAAATAAAGTTCCAGTAATAAATTGTGAAATGAACGTGTCAAGCTTCTCACACATAACACATACAACCAGCATGCTGCTAAGGGTCACACAAAGAAGTCCGTTTAAGAAACTTTTCCTTAATTAACACACATCGTGAGACAACGAGGAATTAACACAAAACGTCGACTTCTTCACGATTAGAATTTTTCAGCAAGATGATTCCGCCAATCGATTCGATTAATTTACAAAAAAGGTAATTTGAATTCTTCATGTGTTATTTTGCCTCGCAACAGGTCCGCAGGGCTGGAAAGAGAACAAAGCCGTGGGGGGTAACTTTCGGTTTCAACAATAGGGCAATTATTGTGCTCGCGCACGAGTCATCGCGAAGAATGACTGTCAGCAGATATTCTAACTACGATCACAAAACACGCTTATCGCACGCAGGACAAACACATGTCTTTCGCAACCACTTGAACAGTGCCGTACCAAGTCACATTGCCGATGACCTAAAAAGATTTACTTTTCATCCGTCACTCCCGCAATCAAGGATGAAGCGACTCTCGTCTCTTCAAGAGACGTTGGCGAGTTTTCGGCAACGTTTTCTCGCGTTTTTTTTTTCTATCGTTTTAGACAACGAAGCGTAATCTTATCGCGCGATAGATAAAAACGAATTTCTCTTCTACCTCGAAAAATTCTTTCTCGCGCATCTATCGGATTGGAAATTGAGCATTTCATTCGTCGTGCAACACAAATTTCTCGATATTGATTGAAGTTCTACAAAATGGAAATTTTTTTCTAGAGAAATTTTTCTATCCCTCCCAATTAGTTGATACATTTGGAAAATTTGTCGTACGACAAATGAGGAGAGCCTAAATGTAAAACTCACAGTCTTCACTTTTTGAGTGAGTTTTTTACGATGTATTCTTCATTTTCGTTGAACGAAGAATAATCGAAAAATCTCACTTTTACTCAAAAGTGGAGAAGGCGAGTTTCGCAGTTAAAATTAAAATCAAATTCAAAAAAATTTAAATTAAAAAAAAATAAGCAAGTCGATTGCGGGGAGTTCTCGAATCTCTCAAATTTTGTATTTTGTAGCCAATACGTCAATACGTTTAAAGCTCGTATCACACCACAGAGATCAAGATTGAGGTTGGATTGAAATTTGACCAATCGGAGCAAAGTTTATTAAACTCGAAATTACTTTTCTTCATTGTGATTGGCCAAATTTTCAATTCAATCTCAATCTCCGCAGTCTGATACGGGTTTAAGACATTTAAGCCGTACAAACAAAATGAGTTTTGCGCTTTTTAGCTTTCCCACATCTTCAAAACGGACCGAGTGCGAACTATTCTCGTGGGAGAGGAGAAAAGCAAGGTTGCGGAGGAGGAAGAGAGTGTGCGATGAGAGCGTGACCGAGAAGACTTCAAAATATTAGGCGAGTAGGGGCGGATTGAAATTTGACCAATCGGAGCAAAGTTTATTGAACTCGAAATTACTTTTCTTCATTATCATTGGCCAAATTTTCAATTCAATCTCAATCTCCGCAGTCTGATACGGGCTTAAGACATTTAAGCCGTACAAACGAAATAACGAGTTTTGCGTTTTTCAGCTTTCCCGCATCTTTAAAACGGACTGACAAATGAGTGCGAACTATTCTCACGGGAGAGGAGAAAAGCAAGGAGGAGGAAGAGAGTGTGCGACGAGAGCGTGACCAAGGAGACTTTTCAAAATATTAGGCGAGCAGGGGCGGATTAAGATTGAGGTTGGATTGAAATTTGACCAATCGGAGCAAAGTTTATTGAACTCAAAATTACTTTTCTTCATTGTGATTGGCCAGATTTCAATTCAATCTTAATCACAATTTCAATCTCCGCAGTATGATACGGGCTTAAGAAAACCATTGGCGAGGATCACCTTGTGGAGTCCCCCGTGACAATCGGGCTCGGATAAAAGTGAGGATGAATGACAGGTCGGTCGAGGGTGAGAGGGAAGGGAAAAGCGATTCCATGCATCCAGCCAATATTACTGCACCCAGATACACCCGCACCTCTCCGAGATAACTGCATTACTGCGAATGCAGCCTCCACGAACGTGTCCTGTGTATTTGGTAAATATCCGACGCACACACAGGAGCACGTCGGTGTACGTGTGTGCATGTGTGTACACATATATATATTTTTCAACGACGCAGTATCGGTTACAGATAGGGAAATCTTACGTGCACTGCAGTGCACGTCGATCGGTGTGATACGATTTGTCTCGTGCGATATCGACCGCGCGCGGGGAGGAGGGTGCTTCCTCCCCCCGCCATCTCATTCTCTCTCTCTTTCTCTCATGCTCTCTCATTCTTTCAGTTTTGGGAAGACTACAGGGATAAATGGCAGATGATTTTTTTACCGTATCACCATCGTGGCACGCTCTGCATTCGACTTCGCTGCGATTTCCAGCGACGAGCACGAGATCGAGAATGTCCTCTCGCCTTCTCCGCGAACGTCCGATCTCCGTTGGGAGACGCACTCTTCCACCTTGCCGCCCACCTTTTTTTTCTTCCCTCTCAACGAGTCCCCCGAATAGTGACGATACGTTGTACGTGATGGGAGCGCGCGCCGCCCCTCGTTCACTCTTCCACGTTTGTCGGATCGTCGCGATCCATCGTGTTTACTATGAATGACGACGATGACGACGACGACGATGACGAGGACGACGATGAGGACGATCCTCGGGTAAAGTAACGGCGACCCATGATCGCCGTTGTTACGCGAGTGTCATATCGATCACACCAAACCGAATTCCGCCTCGCGACACCTTCCTTCGTCTCTCGCTCTCTCAGCGTTATTTCACCTCCCCCTCCCAAGTTCGATCGTCGCTCAGCACACGTTTGTTTTGCACGGTGACGGAGCGCGCGACGCACACTCGCGCACGCGGATGACGATCAACACTACGCAACGCGACGCGATGCGACGCGACACGACGCACGCACGTACGCACTCGCGGCTGTCGGTGAAACGGCGAGTATTGAATCGCGGAATATTGAAATCGCCTTCCCGGATCGCGCGCACGCGAACAGGATCACGAAACGCGTCGCTCGGGTCCTCGTAGAGGTGTATAGACGAGCGAGGAAATCGGATCACCGCGATCCGAATTCGGCTGATGCGTCCGTGTCCAATGCGAGAGACGCCATGTTGTTAGCGATCAGCTAGACCGAAACGTGACGCGCGATTGGTCAGTCTTCTGGCGCGTATTTCAGACGGCAGAACAAATTTGTCCGATCTTAAGTCTTGTACTCATGATTTTGCCTACTAGAGTTTTTACGAAAGCCAATAAGAGCGCAGAATTTTAAGCCGACGGCACACGGTACGAGTTTTCGTAGGCTGCTTTCCTTTTAGGGAACACAGTCGACACTTTTGACACAAATCGACACACGTCGCTTTCCATTTACAATTTTCTTCAAACTCAATTGGCTCTTTTCGACTCTGCTTGGGAGGAGAGTCGGAGGCTGCTTTCCTTTTAGGGAACACAGTCGACACTTTTGACACAAATCGACACACGTCGCTTTCCATTTACAATTTTCTTCAAACTCAATTGGCTCTTTTCGACTCTGCTTGGGAGGAGAGTCGGAGTGTGTTAAACTGTGTCGATTTGTGTCTTCTAAAAGGAAAGCAGCCGGAGTGTGTTAAACTGTGTCGATTTGTGTCTTCTAAAAGGAAAGCAGCCGTAGTAGGTCGCATACGAGTTAGCCGGCGTCTACAATGAAATTTTAAGCCTTAAGCCATAAGAAATTAACCAATCATATTCGCTTATTCTTCTCAAATTGAACTGTGATTGGTCAATTTCTTACAGCTTGAGGCTTAAAATCTCATTGTAGACGACGGCTTAGGCGGGGAGCACAGACCATTGCATAACGCATAACGCATATGCATAAGAAATCTGATTGGTCCGTTAGCATGTGCATAAGGAATTCGACCAATCGAATTTCTTATGCATATGTATTATGCATTATGCAAAAGTCTGTGTTTCCCGCTTTAGCCACTAAGCACGAGAGTGAGAGAGAGCGAAAGACGCTCGCTTTCTCTCGCTCTCATGCGTAGTGGCTAACTCGTATGCGATCTACTACAAAAAATCGTACCGTGTGCCGTCGGCTTTAGACAAAGAGGTTTAAAGCTCAATCCTAATTGGCTTTTGTAAGCAAACCAGTAGATAAAATAATATCGTGCCGTTGGCTTACGACATTACGGTCTTGAAATGAAACTGGCGCTCTATTCTCGAACTCATGTGAAAAATTTTCGTATGCGAAAGTGACGCTGCGCGAATACTGATTGGTATATTCTTTTAGATTAAAAAATATATACCAATCAGGGATCGCGCAGCGTTACTTTCGCATACGAAAATTTTTCGTATGAATTTGAGAATAGGGCCCCTGGACGATACACCTACGAGGCCTAGGTGTATTTTACGAAAAAAAGCGGCAATTTTATTGGCCGACAATTTGTCGGATGGAGCCGAATTCTACACCGACATCACAAGTCATACATAATAACTTCTACTTATTTGAAAAACCACCGGGCAATTAATAAATTGACATCTTGTATAACTTATTATGTGTTAATGTCTGCTTTGACAGGTATGGTGCTTGTCCACTTCCAAAAAGGACGCGTTCCAAAACTCATCCTGAACAATGCGGACAACCTTTCTGTTCCACACTATAGGTTTGTTCGCGTCGCTTGCCCCAACATGCTCCTACTTGCTCCAATACGCTCCAAACTATAGTATTACGTTACGTATACTATAGATTGGAACGTATTGGAGTGAGTAGGAGCATATTGGGGTATTGCGACACGAACAAACCCTATATTATTGGTGCTTTCCATTTAGTGACACAAATCATGAACCTAGATTGCAAAACATTTTTTTGAGCAAAATTTTACTCAATACTCTATAGCTCACGTCACATATACTATAGAAATTGAGTAAAATTTTCCTCAAATAAGACGTTTTGGAATGCAACCCTAAGAATATATGAACTGAGTGTAAAGTAGATTTATTGGTGAGGGGACCCGCGCCAACGGGGAAAGGGGAAATCGGGCGACAGCCATTACCGGTGATCACTTTTCCCCTCACCACTCAGGCTGCACCCCCTCAAATTTGTGCTCCGTCCATATATTTTTAGGTCCATGACACAAATTGACACAAGCATCATTTTATCTTTTTTTAACATTCATAAATAACAAAGATAGAATGACACTTGTGTCGACTTGTGTCGCTGAATGGAAAGCACCATATAACAACTTCTAGTGTTATAGTTACCCGGGTGGGGAATCTGAACACAACCTGTAAAAATGGCTTTCCTGTGGGACGCCATCCAAATCATTGTGTTTTTGCACTCTCGTTATCAGTTTTTCCTCGATCATTCTTGATTCTCATTTAATTTAGCAAAAACGCCTCATAACGGGGTTAGAATTCGATGCATGTGAAATTTCGCCATTACGCCGTCCACGAATTAAAGACAAGTACGAAAGTAACAATCCGGAGTACAACTTTGAAAAGCCGTCGGCTGTAATATGAGCCGTAGAAGAGTACACGACGAAGATGATGGCTACGGTGAGTGAGGTTTGAAGTTATCGCCGCTTCCTGATGCGATTCACGATTCGCTAACTATCTGTGATATCCAAGTAGAAAACTGTGCGCTAATATAAACGTTTCTAATTTTCAAGTTACCATCTTTTTCAAAAATTCTATTATTTGATCACATTTGTTTTTCACACTTTTGATTTTGATACATATAAGCGCACACCTTCACATATGTACAACACATCTTTTTGAGAAACAGAGAGAGCACAGAAAAGTTTTTGACTCTTAATCTGTTATGTAAGATATATGTTTTTCAATATTTCTCTTTTATAATCACATACACGATTATCTATTTCATGTGTATTGTAAAAGATTGAAAAGTATATACAATTGGAAAAAATAACACTGGAATATCTCTGTTAAAATAATATTTAAATAAATTTGTCTTGTTAATTTTTGAGATATAATTAAAGTGTAAATTTTTGTAAAAAAAAAAATATATAGCAGAGTTTATTTTCCTTATATATTGTAAGCATCTTTAGCTACGTTTACATCGTGGACTTGATACGCATATCAAATAGTAAATAACTAGTAATTGATTCAGCTATTGGCTGATCAGCTCAAATATACTACTTGACTGATACGCGTATCAAGTGCTCGATGTAAATTAGGCCTTTATTATAAAAATCTTTATTAATGTAATGCTCGTATAGATAGACTTACTTATTATACTTATAAAATTATATATACATTTATTTATTTATTTTTTAGATCGAGTATATAAGAAACGCAGGAGAGTATCGGAGAATCAAGAGATTGAAGATCGTCTTGAATCTCTCATCCTCCGCGTCGGAGAGAAGTCAACATCATCTCTGGAAAGCAACTTAGAAGGTTTGGCTTCTGTATTAGAAGCCGACTTGGGTTTATTTCGTAGCAAGATTCTTCGGATTTTAACAGACTGTGCTATTAAAATGCCAGAGAAGTGCACAATTTACACCACTCTCGTTGGACTACTAAATGCAAAAAATTTTAATTTTGGTGGAGAATTCGTTGATTACATGGTGAAAAATTTCAAGGATTCCTTAAAAGCGTGCAAATGGGATGTGGCTAGATATTCTCTTAGATTTCTCGCTGATTTGGTAAATTGCCATGTTTTATCATGTGGATCATTGATGCAGTTGTTTGACAATATGTTGGATGCTGCAAACGAGGATGGTGTACCACAAGTGAGACGTGATTGGTATGTGAGAAGCTTTTATTTCTTTAAAGAGACATCTTTGCTGTATAAATTAAATGAAGTAAATTTTAATAATTATATACAATAATTTGCAGGTATGTTTATGCTGTTCTATCAACACTGCCTTGGGTTGGCAGAGAATTGTATGAGAAAAAAGAACAAGAATTAGATCATCTAATGGTTACAATAGAGATATTCTTGAATAAACGAAGCAAGAAACATCAGCCAGCATTGAGAGTATGGTCGAGTGATACACCTCATCCACAGGAAGAGTATTTAGATTGCTTGTGGGCTCAAGTTCGCAAGCTGAGGCAGGATAATTGGGCTGAGAAACATATCCCACGACCATATCTTGCATTTGATTCGATTTTATGTGAAGCATTGCAACATAATTTACCACCTTTGATACCGCCTCCACACCATGAATCTTATTCTTATCCATTACCCACCGTCGTTTTTCGTATGTTCGATTATACAGATTGCCCTGCTGAAGGACCACTGTTACCAGGAAGTCATGCCATTGAAAGATTCTTGATAGAAGAGCATTTACGACAGATCATTAATAATTACTTCTTTGAGAGAAAAGATTGGTAATATACACATATACATACATATATATATATATATATATTATTAATTATATATATTTAGTAATATATATATTTAAAGAAATTGATATCTTCAGTCAAGTGTTGTTTTGTGAAACAACGATAAAAAACTTATGACTATTGCATCAAATTACATATAATAAAATTTATTTTTTATTTTACAGTGCTGCACAACTACTGAACTTCCCATTCAAAGCCAAAATTCCTTTGGACTATTGTATTGTTGAAGTAATATTTGGTGAATTATTTAGATTACCGACTCCAAAACATCTAGAGATTTCTTATGGATCAATTTTGATAGAACTCTGCAAATTGCAGCCTTCAACCATGCCACAGGTTATAAATTTAAATTATACAATCGAAAATTTACTAAAATATTTTATTGTTATTTATATAATTACAGTGGAGTACGATAGAAATAATATTGTGTTTTATATGTAGGTATTAGCGCAAGCCACAGAGATTCTTTTTCGTCGTATAGACAGTATGGCAGCTACTGCTTTCGACCGTTTTGTCTGGTGGTTTGCATACCATTTAAGCAATTTCCAATTCCGCTGGTCGTGGGAAGATTGGGATTCCTGTTTGCAACGTGATGCAGAGCATCCAAGACCAAAATTTATACGGGAGGTCTTGCTCAAGGCTTTGAGGTTTGTTTTTTACTACATATATTTTTAGATATAGATTCTATCTCCAATTATTAAAAAATACGAGAAAAAAATTATGCACAAATCTTTCATATTTTTAGATTGTCATATTATCAAAGAATTCGGGATATGATGCCAGACTCGTATGTAGAATTGATTCCAGCAGTTCCTGAACCAGTCTATAAATATTCATCTGAAGGTGCTAGTAAGTATATAATAAAATAGAACTCTAATATCATAGCTTTGAAACTTATGAGATATGTGTGCCATAATTTTGCTTTGATATTATGATATCAAATTAGTTTATATTAATTTAGTTTTTAGATATGATGGGATGTAATATATATATATAATTTTAACCACGATTATAAGTATGAGTTAAAACATTATATCTTTTCTGAATCTCTAATGAGATGGCAAAGCTGTTGGACAAAGTTTATTTAGAACATATTAATATGTTACCAAACTATTTCAGGCTCACTTCCTGGTACATCAGCAGCACATGAATTGGTGGTTTCTATAAGACGTAAATGCACGCCCGAAGAAGTATTAAATGTATTAAATACTTTACCTGGTCCTAGAGAAAATGAAGAAACGAATAATTACAATCCGTTAAAAATCGACGTCTTTGTACAAACTTTACTGAATCTTGGTTCGAAAAGTTTTAGTCATAGTTTTGCGGCTATAGTAAAGTTTCATTATGTTTTCAAGGTAAATGAACATGTGTACTATTGAATTCGGAAGCATTTCTATTGGACGCATGTATCCCTCATATGAATATTCCTCATTTATAGGTGCTCGCTGAAACGGAAGAAGCACAGATATGCATATTAAGAAACATGTATGCATTGTGGAAGAATCATTATCAAATGATGGTAGTACTAACAGACAAGTTTTTAAAAACTGGTATTATTGAATGTAGCGCTATCGCCAACTGGATATTTTCCAAAGAGATGGCATCGGAGTTTACAAAGTTCGTTTTACCATCGCATCTTGATAAAATATTTATTCATTTAATTTCGAAATATCAGCACAATTTCAGATGCATAGATGAGAATAGTAACATATAAACTTTTATTTATAGATTATATATTTGGGAAATACTGCATTTGACAATACGTAAGATGAACAAACATGTGACGAAGTTGAGTACGGAAGTGACGGAAGCGAGGGAGAAATTGAGAAGAGCAGAAAGTAGATCAGGTTCCTCTTCGGACGAGGAGGATACTAATAAAGAGAGAAATAGGGAGAGACCATCGGAGGATGTGGTGGAACGAATGGAAGAAAAGTTGGAAGCTGCACAAGCAGATCAGAAAAATTTGTTTCTTATTATATTTCAGGTATTTAAAAAAAACATGTCATATGTGTATTAAAAGTAAGCCCGTGAATGTCGCATGTATTCTTTCGATACGATATGAAAGAATTCTTAAGATATGTTTGAAGTAAGACTATTATATTGTTTGTACTTTTATATAATTATATTAATTCATTCCTTTTTTAGCGTTTTATAATGATCTTATCGGAACATTTAGTTCGCTGTGACACAGATGGAATTGACTATAATACACATTGGTACAAATGGACTGTAGGAAGATTGCAACAAGTTTTCTTATCTGTGAGTTATAAAAAATTATTAATGTTATTAATCAAGATAACATTCTGTGTGAGTGTGCGCGCGCGTGTGTGTGTAACTTTTGTCTGTTCGTCGTTATAATTGAAAAACTTATTTTACAGCACCAAGAGCAAGTACAAAAGTATTCTTCGACTTTGGAAACTTTACTTTTCACTCCAGATCTGGATCCTCATATTTTAGATGTATTTCATCAATTTGTTTCTTTACGAGCATAAAATAAGATATATGCATGTGTATAAATAATATATTTATAAAGTACACATTTATAAACTAGTATAAGCTGCAAAGTTTATTATTACGATACATTTAAGTTGCTAAATTACAATAAAATACATTTTTGGAGTTTTTATTTGTACCATTTGTGTTGTCCTGCCACTGCCTATCCTTGAGGATTTAAATTCTTACGAACCTTCGGAACTTCGGAATTTTAAAATAGTCAAGTACTTAAATTACATGGTAATTATTTACTATAGGGGAGGCAGCTCCGATGGACTTGATCTTGACATATGTTGTCAAGGACATCACCCTGAGTAACTTTTCCTTATAACTTAATCGACGCTCATCGCTTATTAAAAAGTTTGTACAATTGTAATTTGAACCGAAGCAGGGGGTGGAGTGGGGTGGATTTCGCTTGCGGGATATGCATAATTGTCGATAAATGTCAGGATTCTAATTCGGAACGTGAAACGATCTTTATATAATTAATGTGATAAAGTCAATAGACATACGAAACCCCCCACCCTCCCATGCTCACGGCCCGACGAGGTCTATAATTATTCTGTTCCATATTGCGACTTTCCACGCGAACCAACATCCACCCCACCTCAACTCCTGCTACGGCCTAAACTAGATCTATAATTGTTCTACATGGGTTTGCGACTTTTTACGCGAATCGACATCTACCCCCTTCCTGCTCCGGTTCGAAACAAGATCTATAATTGTTTTGTTCCACATGGGTTTGTGACTTTCCACGCAAGCGAGGTTCAACCTGTTGTCTAGTTTTTTGGTAGGAGCCTCCCACAAGGGGGCGGAACCCACGCATGTACTTTGTAAGACAAAGCAAAGTTAATATACTGTCGATGAAGTAATTTGTTGATGAAATAACTATGTCGATTAAGTGTAACTTGTCGATCATACAGTTTTACTCTCCATCCGTTTTTCTTAACTTCATCGCTAATTTTCTCAAAAACTATCACTCGTAGAAGAAAAATGGATAGAACATAAAATGTGTATTTCAATGAGATCTACAACTTTTATTTAAAATATTTTTCAAAATTCTCAGTATTTCCCAAGATAAACATAAAAAATCATAATTTTTATGGGGTTTTCATGGTTTTCACCATGAAAATCAACCGACCGCCATTTTTAAGTTTCATATCATGTTCAGAGGACAAAAATACATAGGAATTGAATATTCTTACCCATTATTTCACACATTTCAGTGGATTTTCCAAAAGTTTACCAATAATTACCAATTACATCGACATTTACGTGTCGAACATCAATATGTCAGTGTCTTTTCTCAAATCAGAATAAGGAGTTTTTGACCTAAAAGTCACAGTTTTTGCTAAGCGTTTCAAACCGTGTTTATATCGGTCGTGGCAGAAATGAACAATAATACATTGTGAAGGAAATCAAGAGCGGCTTATTTGTGTAAATCGCAGAGTAGGGAAAATGCAAGAGCCGCAGCATGTCGCGAGTGCGTGCCGGGGCGAATTTTACTCCGCTGCTGCGAAATATTGGGACCGCATCCCGCCCACAGTGGACGGGATGCTGGGAGGCTTTGGATTTATCTCGCAGACTGACATAAAGGGCTCTATACTCTTCCTAAAATCTCTTTTCGAGGTATACATGTTCTAATCTAACCTATCAATACATTTCGCAAGTTTATCGCTACATTTGCACGTGGTGTTTGATAAAAAACTAAATAATAACTAAAGTAAATTGCAACACATGTGACTTCTGTGAGATTGAATTGAAAAAGCATTTTATTTTTGTCTGCATTGAAACAATTCAAGATGAAAATGTTGAAGAAATCAGTTTAAGTTGCAATCAATTATAGATTTAAATGTAGAAAGAAATGAGAAAATGTGTGTGAAAAAATTGTTCTTTGTTTTAGTTGGAAAATCCACCTTCCAGAGCGTTTGCCCTAGATTGCGGTGCTGGTATTGGTAGAATTACGAAGAATTTATTATTGAAATTTTTTAAACATATAGACCTCGTTGAACAAAATCCAAAGTTTCTGGAAGTAGCAAAGATCTCCTTGGAAAATTGTTCATCAAGAATCAGTCATTATTATCCTATTGGTAAATATATTTACAAGATTGAGATTTGGTTAAATTTTTTTGTTCTTGACAGATATAAATATGTGTTCGTCTTTTAAGGATTACAAAATTTTTGCCCTACGCCAAATAAGTACGATCTCATATGGTGTCAGTGGGTGTTAGGACATTTAGAAGACGACGATTTAATAGAATTCTTCAGAAAATGCTCGTGAGTTCTGCGTTTGTTCCATCCTAGAAGAAGCACGAAGCAAGTTTTCTCACATTGTAATTTTGCAGATTAGGCTTGAAAGATAACGGTGTATTAGTGGTGAAGGAAAATGTCACAACTTCAAATAATATGGAAATTGATAAGGAAGACTCTTCCGTAACGAGACCGATGGAAAGCTTGTGGTCTTTATTTGAGAAGGCTAATCTTATTTGTATTAAGGAACAACAACAAACTAAATTCCCACGCGGCTTATATCCAGTTCACATGTTTGCCCTCAGACCAAGAAGTCAGTAAATCAATAATGCGCAATGTACGAACCAAATCTCTGATTACTGTGTTTTTAGTTAGTAAAGGTCTAAATTATTTTATTTATTTTGTCTTTTGTTAAATTATATTAGTTTTCTAAAAATGTTTTTTTTAAGATAAAGGATTTCGCAAAGAAAACTTTTGCATCATATACTTTGTATAAAGAAAGAAAATAAATATTAATCCTATAAATTCATTTTATACAAAAATTGTTTTGCTCGTAATATTACAATAAATACACATTTTGCAGTCGACTGTTGCATTATTCAGTGAGTAAAGGTCTATGTAAAAAAGTAATTTACTTTGGCCGTATCTTTTCATACATAAAACGTTGATTTGCATCTTGAAGGGAAGCATTTATGAGTCGTCTTTTCACAGCATGAAAATGCTCCAAAGCGAAATTATAGAATTCATTTTCCATCTTCCACACAACTGATTGCTGGATCTTATCTATTGTTTCGGGCAATGGATTGAGTTTTTGCGTGGTTTGTCGTAAATGTGATTTATTATCTGAAATCAAAGAAAAAGCATTGATACATTCTGATATTGTTTTAACTGTGATAATGTAATAAAGGAAATGTATTATAGAAGGGATTGTAGCGATCGTGGCTCAGAGAAATGTACATTACAACGTTTTAACGAGCCAAAGATCCGAGTTCAAGCCCGATCAAAACATCATCGGTTTTTATTCGATCGCCACCTCTCGGAAGGTAACGGAAACCACCGAGAGTATCTTGCTAGGAGAGAAATGCATGTCACCGGAGGTCACACGTAGGGTGAAGGATTGAGGAGGATTAGAAGGGATTATACATCCCTCCCGGGAAAAGAATAAATATTTGTTCTCACGAATTACTTACTATATAAAAAGAAGTTGTATGCTCCTTTGAAAAACCGTGGTAATACACTCTCCAATACCTCTACAAATTCATTTAACTCTTCTGTCACTCCTACTAGGAAGTAATACCTTTGTAAATTTCGTTTGGCTTCCTCTAATGCCCACCTGTTACCAATTTCCCTGTAAGGAGCGATATTATAATGATGAAATGAAACATTTTGAATCTTGATGTCTGAGTTAAGAGATGTAAAATTTAGATACAAATCTTGTATATGAATTTTCATCTCTTAACTAGACATCAAGAAGATTCAAAATGTTTTATTTCCAATTATAAAGAGAATTTACCAACAAGCTGGATCGTGACCACATAAAAATGGAATCTGTAGCCACATGTTATTAGGATCACAGTCAGGTTGACCAATATTTACACATTCGTCAAATGTCTAGATAAGTTGATTAAACAAATTTATTCTTCATATATACGTACACATATCTTTAAATAAATATCTTTAAATAAATGCACAAACCTTCGTATCTCCATGTTTCTTTCTTATAATATGAGGTCTAAAATTATCCCCGTATCTTAAGAAGTAATAATATGATACAAATCTGTCTAAAGGCTTCCTTAATAAATTTATATACAAAGGCATACGTTTAGTACCAAATCTGGAAAAAATGTATTAAGTGAAATAAATGAATATTTAAAATTAAAACATAAATATGGAATAAGTTCCGCAAGGCTCATTAGATTAAACTCATAAAACCAATTCACAAACACGAGCCTTTTTTTAGCCAAAATATAATGAAGTATATAACAAAGATATTACAAACATGATAAAATATAAAAAATTAATATATATACACAAATATAAAATGTCATACTTATACTTAAACGCGTTTCGGCTCACTGAGCCCTCTTCAGTAATATAAAATGTCGAGAATATGTAAAAAGTTGTAGTCACAATTTTGAAATGATAAAACCGCAATCACATTGTCGTAAGAATGCCGTAGTCATATTTAGACACCTATTCTTATAAATATGAAACTTTTTACATATTCTCGACATTTTATATTACTGAAGAGGGCTCAGTGAGCCGAAACGCGTTTAAGTATGAAATTTTATATTTGTGTATATATATTAATTTTTTATATTTTGTCATGTTTGTAATATTTTATCATCTTTGTAACCTTCGTTATATACATATATTTTGGCTCAAAAAAAAGGTTTATGTTTGTGAAATGAATATTTATTTAATTTTCTGGGAAAAGTGTAAAGCTTGCTATACCTACTTTCCAAAATTTAAAAATGCCATGTGTCCATGGTAAAATGCTGGTTTTATACTATTCCAGTTCGAGATGTTGTTTGCAAATTGAACCTGCATATAATAGCTCTGTGTTAGTGAGAAAAATTATGAAATATATACATCTAAACTTTGACAAAGAAAGAGGGAAACATGTAGCAAATAAGAATTAAAACACAAAAGACTAACAACAAATAACAACTAAATACTTATTTTCTCACGTCAGGCATACTTTTATATTACTCTATTATGTAAAGTCATCACTACAGTAAGGATATATTTTGAAATATAATTATGCTTTTTAACTCTCCTTTAGTCATGCTATTTTCCATCTATGAATGATCGCAATGCATACAGATGTATCAATTTTCCCATTATTTTCCTCTGCTTCTTAAAATAATTTTTCTTTCATTAGCACTGGCTAATGAAAGGCCAGATATTAAAGTGCATAAAAAACGTAAAAAGAATAAATTGACAACTATTAAAGAAGGATTAAAAAAAACTTAAAAACCTGAAAATTAGCAATGACTTAAAATAAATATTGAAGCCTGAATGCATATCTATTGGACATAGCGACTAATAGAAGGTTAAACAAAATTCTAATGTGAAAAATAACAAGCTACAGCTATGGTAAGTACAGTATACGAATCTTCTTCAATATATAACACACCTGATTAGCAAAAGTAAGAGTGTGCATGTTATTGGTGATGTTAATGTGTAGCACATGATACTTGTTCTGCTTGCACAGGTCGTAAACTAATCCCATGAAACTGGTGGACGCTGTCTTCGGCACTCTGTTGTATATCACAACGACATCTTCCAGATCATTCTCGCTGTCTCCTCGTGCCTCGGCACGCCAGTCGTCGTTCCTAGCGTCGATTCGCGCCTGCACGACGGCATCATCTGGAAAAGAAATTCACATTATTCCTGTTCGACCTGCGAGTGAATCAGGACTGCATTCGACATCTGGACACATACGGAGCGATCTGTAGCTCTCCTCCAGATCACTCAGTTGCAGCCGCAGGTAGACTATCACAACGATGAGAATCAGGATCAGAATCCATTGCGTGAACGGCAAGTTCCTGAGTATCATCTTACGTCGTCGCTCAAACCATACCTATCACCCGTGTCGGCCGCCCGCGAGCGCACCGATCCGCGAGAGCTCAAAATGTACGCCAGGTATCCTTCTTCCTCTTCCGAATACCAGTTTCTTTTTTATAAATCGCACATCGGTTCCTGTAATCCAACGTTCGGCCGACGAACTCTGATTAATGCACCGTGCTTGCGTCAAAGCGTATGATTTTCTAGGTTAGAAAATCACACGAAAACAGCCCCCGATCACACCCTCGAAACGAATCTGCGGTTGGCATTCCTGACTCCATTTGTCTTGCCGTAATTACAAAAGGACGGTATCTCGAAGAATAATAAATTAATATAATAAATGGAAATAAATGTTGAAATATAATGAACAAAAAATAATATTGAAATGTAAGAAATAAAATAAAATGTGAATTTTGAAATGTAATAAATTATATTTCATCATGTATCATATAATTGGCGATCTTATCTTAGGGGATATAACGATTGAAGTAACAACATTGAGAATATTAATGTATACATTTTATAATGAACTTTGGGGTAAAAAAGGTTCGATTCTGAGCTCACTAGTACAGGATCGTGATTAACAAATAATTCCTATAAATACACAGTCGATAGAGCTTCCCTTCTTTTTTTTTAGCACAATGTATCACAAATCTCATTATCAATTTATTATTTAAATAGCTTATATAATATTTATGTACTAAATGATATCTAGGTTTACTTAATTAATTACACGGATTAATTGCGGTTTATACATTCCGGTACACTAGAGCGGCGTTACGACATCGTGCATCGCGTACCTCCACGTCCAGGCTCTCGCCACCTCCTCGAACTTCTCGCGGTCGTTCATATACATCTCCCCCAGTTCTGGTTCCATACACACCTGCCCACAACAGTCGCATAATAAGCAATGATCCAAACACATTATTGCTAATCTTGATATGAATATACATTGATAAAGCATTAATTTATACAGATTAACTTTGATATTAATTAAAAGTTTTTAAATTAGAATAATCAAATGTTTAATAATTAAATGAGATTTTTATTTTGAATTGAGTGATTCCTCAAGATGACGATACTTACTTGGCAGTACGGGTCCGTGAGCAGACTTTGTACACTGATAAGGACTTTAGATATCGTGAGAGCTAATGACCAATTATGATGTATCGAGTCTATGCCAACGTCCCCGTGTCTTGACACGTTCGGGTGAAGTATTTTCGTCAGAAACCTCACTACGGGTGGGCACATGGGATAACTGTAAAATATACATACGTTATATAAGATATTGATAATATAATGTGCAGCAAGAATCGTTTTTTTTTTGTTTATACTCGTAAATATCCAAAGTAAAGTAATTTATCTGAAAATTCTAGTTTTTATGTCATATTATTTATCGAAATTTTTTAGTTTTAATATAATATAGTATAATTGAATTTTAATAGTTTTCTTAAAGATTCTATATTAACTGGTAAAAGACAATCTTATGATGCATGTAATAAATTTCTTTTATTAATACATACCTGAATGGTACCTGTAGATATAGATAGAATAATCCTCCCTCGTACGGACTTCCCACTGGTCCCGTGATAGTGGCTTGCCAATGGCAGCACATATGATCGAGAGGCATCGCTTCGATACCTTCAGGTGGATCAATCCTTAAGCTTTTGAGCTCACTGCGTAATCTGTTCCTCCGCCAAGAGTTCTCCTCCATTCTGGGAGGCCTCGATCGCAGGGAGGTCTGCGCCAAACAGGTTCGACATGGTGCCGAGGAGGCCAGATAATCGTATACCTTGTACCAATTCTTGACGCAACTGATGGGCTTGTACAGAGGCCAGCGTAACTTCACGTGTTGCCTCCATTGTAACTGCGTGACGTGTGTCGATAGTAGACCGCACCATCGTCGACAGACATTCGCTGCCGACCACAGGCTGATGTCGTCAAGATGCGAGAAGATAGCGAGCAGCACTTCAGGCGGCAATCTTTCCACCAAGCCCGGCTCATTGATAGGCTCGTGCTCGATGTGTTTGTGATTTGACAGTATTTCCAGTCGCTCTGATAAATTGTACGGCCGTGATGGTTCACCCACGTCCTCGTACACCCTGTAATTCCAATGATACTGTGCGGCGTTGTGCCCAGGTTCGTTGTTCTGACTATCGTGACCTAGCGCAAAGCACATTTCCGGCATATTCCGTAGATCTTCCTCCATTCTATCATGTATATTTCGATCATTCCTGTTGGCGCAGTTTTGATGACAGTCGTCTCTCGTTCGGCAGACCATGCCCTGCAGATCAAGATTCGCGTCGCGCGACGCCGGCGCGTTCCGCGCAAATGTTGCTACACACTTGTCGACGGAATTGCTATTTGAATTGCTCTGGAGCACGTGATAATTGCACTGAGGCGCCGCGTTTTGATACAGTGTGTAACATCTGCGCGAAACATTTGCGTTATGATTGAGCGGGTTCTGCTGTGCGTTTGGAATATTAGGGTTGACACTTTGCGGAGAATTCTGCTGCTGTTGACTGGTTCTCCTCTCGTGATTGTAGTATAAATCAGTTGGCTCGTCATTTCCCGAATCTTCATCATCCGTCTTCTGTATTTTCAGAAAGTACGTACACAAGGTTAGTTTCAATATTATAATAAATATGTGAATATTAACGCACATTCAGAAAAAGAGAGATTATATTTATTGTACCTCACTGAAGATTGGCACTTGGAGCAAATCGACATCATTTGGGAATAGAAATGCGTGACATGTCGCGCAGACTGGTTCCTCGAAACACGGTCCATAATATCCGTTACAAATATAACATGCTGTTGTCTACAAATTAAAACATTTATATAGCATGTATTTAATGCTAAATAATTTATTGAGTATAAGGAAAGAAAAGCCATAAAATAAGTATTTAAATAAATGATCAATTAACTCTCGACATCAGAATTAACAAGTAACAAGGAATAGTCTTGAGAGTCAAACACAGTTCTTAATGCACGAGTTCTTAGTTAGCTTTATTTAACTTTAATTAACAGTCCAATATATAAATTATATGTCTTCTGCTTTGAGCTATCTTCAGCGACACGGTAATAAGTAAATTAAAATATTAAAAATAAAAAAAAATTAAAAATTTACCACTCATTGAAGAACATTTGGAAATCAAATGTCAAGTTTTAAAAGAAAATCAAGTAAAATAAAAAAAACTTAAGATCAAAAAATTTAAGTCTCGGAGAAGACATCATGAATAGAAGTGATTTTTACTCAGTAAATGACACTCAGAGTACTGACAACTAAAAAATGTATCTGATTTCAACACCGGTTTGTCCAAATGTCAACTGATTGACTCTCAAGACTTACTTTTCCTTGTTACCCTGAAACAATTTCACTGAAAATATAAATAAAATAAAATTTGAAAATCTTTCTCAATTGATCTTATTTCAATATGTCAAGAAGAATTCAGTGAATTTTCAGCAATTTTCAAATATTTCATTAAAAGTAATAGTTTTTAGTCAGTAAATTTACAATATTTTATAATGTTTTTAAATACTTTTTTCAACATTATACTTTAACTTGCTTTATATTCCACAGTATGACATTGAATTTCATAAGAATAATTCTAATTTATTTTGAGATATATTCAGTAACTTTTTTACTTCACTCTTCATCGATTTCACAATACGTTCAGCAAGATATTTTTCATCAGGGACAAGCATTTAAATTTAGTCAATCTATTATTGATAAAAATATAATTTTTTATAACGAGAGAAGTTATACCAGAGGATAAAGTCACAGTTAACCAAGGCACATAAGTCAATAAACTTTTTGGGTAGGGAGAAAATTTATGGACAAGTACAGGCGCAAATGCGTTCGATATGTGCAATGTATCTTTATCCCACCCGACGACGCGGTTATCGTGCAAAAATCGTGCGAAATCGCGCACATCGAACGCGAAACATTGACGCGATACGAGTCAGAGGATAAAAATGGGGTGAAAATCGGCTTACCGAGAATTGAAATTCGGGACAGGGGACGTATTCGATCGACTCAACGAAATCGTCCTCCAGGTTCAAACTGAGACTCAAGTCACCATTCTCGCTTATTTTCTCGCTGTTACCGTTCTGCGTACAGTCAACAATCTTGTCGCCTGCCATTTTGTAACAAGTCGCGACTGTGCGGGAGCACGCAGTGCTGCCACCAGTGCCAAGTCGATAGTGGAGAAAAGCATAAACTATGGAGAAAAAAAAAAATAATAATTTTCTTAATTTTACATAAACTATAAAATATCTCGTAAAATATTTACCTTTCGATGGCCTTACCTCAATACTTTTATGCACAGAATAAGGATAGGAATCAATTGGTGTAAAGAAAACACAGTTGTTTTTAAGAAAAAATATGTAATTTGTAACTAACAATTACATATTTTATATTCTTGGGTTGCATTCCAAAACGTCTTATTTGAGGAAAATTTTACTCAATACTCTATAGCTCACGTCACATATACTAGAAATTGAGTAAAATTTTTCTCAAATAAGATGTTTGGAATGCAACCTTGGAGGGGAACTGTGAAGTTATCTCGCATCTCTTTCAGTTCTGATAGGGACACATTTCTCTCTATCATGAGCAGTCATATTTATTATAGGTCCATGGAGCGGCCGTGGAGCACAGGAAAAGTGTAACGCGGCAAAATTTAAACGCAGCAGATAAACTCGCCGGAATATTAAATAAACATATATTAATTTTTTTTTAAATTTATTTATCAACGCAACATAATTACATATACATGTATAATTATGTTTATTTATACACATAACATATGAAGTATTAACAGTAGGGCTAGATCAAGAGTCCAGTTTCGGAAAAGTTTAAAGACTTTAAAACAAAAATCCAGAAAACATAGTCATTTTTATTCACTTAATTTTCGATTCAAATGGATGAATACAAAATTATTGACAGAACTTTCTGCTTACTTCGTAGTAATTTTACATTTTTGTGTATATTTACTTTATACATTGTAGCGTTGTATGATTTATGTTCATTTTGCGATGTAGATTAACTTTAATCTTGGTTTAACTTTCTTTCTATCTCTTCTTAATTCTAATGTCCAATTTTTTTCAATCAATGTAGAACTTTAATTTCCCTTTTATATTTTTCTTTCGTTTTTTAAATTAAAAAAAGTAAAAAAGTAAATTAAACCGAGACCAAAGTCAATCTGCATTGATAAACACATGAAATTATAGTAAAAGTAATTAAGTTGAAGAAGACATTAATTGACATTAGTTTATTTTCATTGTCAATGTTTTCTGTATAAATTGAGAGAATACAAAAATCTTCTTCTATTTTTTACACATTACAAAAATAGAATAGAAGATCTTATTGCTTTAGCACATAATATCTTGAAGTATAAATGCAAATATAAACAGAGAAATACTAATACTAAAGTAATACTATACAACATTGTGAAAAATGTTAATATCTGTATTCTCGTCAATTATTTGAAACGGACAAACATTTCAGGATATTAAAACAGATTAGTTAAATTATAAAAGCGAATAAAAAAATATCATTTTTCACCCTTTGCGATATAGTGAGGTAGGAAGAGAAGGATTGCATTTCACTGCTTTTCATGATTTCATTTTGATTTCTGCTTTACTCCAGAATTATAAATGATGTCAGATTTTACCTGTGGTATTATAATACTGGTTGCTTAACATCTACGTTAGTTAGATTTGGTCACTAGGTCGAACTTCCATATTTTGTTTGGTCCAATTTCTGACACATAAAGAGCTTTACCATACGGGCATACAGCGATGGCGTGGGGTGTTTTGAAAGACTGAGGAAAAATACAATATCTATCTATATATCTATGTATATATATATATATATATATATATACTTTTTTTAAAAAAAAAAAAAAAAAAAATAGCAAAGTATTAAAATAATAGAGATAAAACTTTGAGTCTCAAATGTATAAGACTTTGAGTTTCGAATGTATCATAAATCTATAATGAAAATAATTGTTATATCGAAAATATAAAATATAACTTACTGAGGATTTTGGACCCCAAAATCCGGTTACGTTCCGATTTACGGGATCGATGGTGAAACCTCTAATCGGTATGTTTCTAGATGTCATACCGTTAACGGCATAAATAATACCACCTGAAATTATTGACATAATAAAGATATTTATTCTCTCTTTCTTTTTATCTTATAGTAAATTTAATTAAATATATTTATTTAAAAATATTAGAGCAAATAATTAAAAATCGAAAAATAGACATATTAGCAAATAATTAAAAGTATAAAAAAAAAAAAAAAAATGAAATAAAAGTACGATTGTAATGTTGCTAATTTCTTAGTTCTAATAAATCTATATTTCCTTTTTTATGTTGTTATTTGTTATTGTTTTCAACTTAATATTGATATAAATTAGATTTAATGTAAATTCATGTAATGTAAACGCAAAGATTGGCATAGAAAATTGAAAATGTTAATTTTAACACAATGATAATTATTTAAACACGAAAAATTGCAATTATCATCAGTTACTTACGGTAAGACGCAATTCCGAATATTCGGCCAAATTGCCGATGATGGATCGAATAGGGGGGTTCCAAATTTTGACTCAACTCGGAATCGGACATCACGTCTAGACACACAATTCTCCAATTTTCGCGATCAGCGATACATACTTGCCTATTTGGTAAAATTGTCAGGGCATGTGGAATTCTCAAACTAATCCACCCTAAAAAAAATCCACGAGTACATTAATATTATTTAAATATATATGTAATAAAAATGTGTCGACAATATATTTTTGAAAGAGAGGGAAATGTGTTTTATACATTAAAAATACAAGCAAAAATTCAAGATAAGTAGACAATATTAACATTACTATGAACGACATTAAACGTACCTTCGTACTCAATAATATTCTTGAAATTGCCTCTTTTATCAAACAGCATTAGTCTATTGTTGCAATATCCGTCAGCAACGACAATCTCGCCACTCGGAAAAACTGCGACCGAGGTTGGCTGGCAGAAATGTTCTATGTCACTTCCAGGCTCAAATCTTTGACCGAGGATCAGTTGAGGAACACCAGAAGCTGAATACTATAATTTATTTACGGACATTATCTGCCTCTGATATTTTTAACAAGAACAACTAATAAAGGATTGATTATAACATATAACATTTTAATAGACTAATGTAAAATAACGAGTTCTTATTGAGTTCTCAATTATCTCACTCATCAATATAATTTTAATGTACATGTGCATATCTATCGTTTATACGTAGTTATTAACAACGAAAACATATTTGTGATCTAAGATGTTTTATGTAATTACAACATTCATTTATTTGACGACAAGATTTACGGTTCTATTTTTTATCATTGTCTATTATAATAAAGCTCTCATTTGTGTCTTAAATTATGATGGGGATTTCTCTACATACTTTGAATACTTGATGAAGAGCAATATCAGTCAACCATATATTTCCGAAGAGATCAACGTGAATTCCATGCGGTAAATAAAAAGTCTGATTCCCCCAACCGCGAATAATATCGCCGGTTTTTGGATCCAGCGTTAATACTGTGTCATCACGAATGGGACCTCTGTATTCCTCTTGATATTCTGCATCCTCATTGAAAGTGCTAAAAAAAGTATAACACGTTATAAGTTAAGGGAATTGAATATTTAATTGATTGAGGGACATAGCTGGATTTTCCAAAAAGCAAGTTATGCTGAGATTTTAAAATGTGAATTGAAATAAAATTATCTCCAAACTATTCTCATTTTTTAAATATAAAAGATATAAAATATTATAAATAATATATAAAATATTATAGATATAAACGTATTATAAAGAGAAAAGCATATAAATAATTCAGCAATCGTTCTTTTAAGAAAATAAAGTCTAATTATTATAACTTTGATTTTGATTCGTTAATTTATTGATGACTTACTCGTAATTCCACGTTCGATCTCCACGATGAAAAATCACGAGATTTCCTGTCGGCTCCACCGCGACTCCGGAAACCTCCCCAAGATTTTCGGGACTTCGCCAGAAACGATTTTCAATGGGATGCAACGGCGCTTCCTGCATAATAATGAGAACGAGAGAATAATCGTAAATTTTAAAACATCGTAATTTCCAGGATAATATTAGAGATATATTAGCTCATAATAAACACTTAAATATTATTCTACGAAATTACAGATACATATTGGTAAAAACTGAAGTGAAAAAATTAATTTTTTCCACACACAAAACGACATGAACAATGTATTAGAATGATGTCAAATATAAATTATTAGTTATTTATAGATACATTATATATACATACATGAGAGCGTTGGTAAAGAACTTCGAATTCGTTGAAGTCACTTTCATCATCGAAGCTTCCATCAATATTGGATGTAACGCCTCTAAATATCACTATTGCGAGCACCGAGAGAACTCGAGGGAATTGGTTTTTTCCAGCCGCCATTGTTCCACTGCTCTTCCATAAATCTCGCAGCTGACGGATCTAAACCGAGGAGGATTGAATGAATCAATAGCACGCGCAAGCGCTTGTCGAATTTAAATTGTCACTTGGAAATATAGTTCCAGAGAGATTAATGCAACAAGTAAATGAAGGAAAACTGATCGTCCGACATAATATATAAACAAAAGAATTCAAGATTCAGGTACTTGGGAGATACAGCTCGACAAATCCGTTCACACTAATGAATAGAGAAGGGAGAGAGTATTTAAAAAATTATTATAATCGGATCAGGTTGAAATAATACAACTCCATGTGACATCGCCAGTACAAAACGGATTGTGACGAAACTAATAGTGTGATTATAGGGTTGAGAACGTATGAGAATACATTAAGATAAAGAATAATTAATTCCTCGATAAACAGGATAACGTAATGATAAAATTAATAATTATCACTTGTCCTAGTTATTTTGCAATGTAACTAATATTAGTTTTTTCTATTATTTTTAATTGTTTGTTGGAATTCATTGCGTTGTTTAGCCGACGGTGGCGATCGTCCCACTTTAATTGAAATATGGAAGTCTCTGGGTATACAGGAAGCAGTTGCAACTACACTAAGAAAGTAACAAGTTAAATGTTAATTATTAATGACAAACAGCTGCTGCGCCAGGTATTGTTGGAAATCAACTGCGTCTACTCTGGGATCATGAGGAAGAATTCGCCGGTACAATCAGACAGGTGGGCGTCGATCGATATTCGCGCGCAAGTGTCCTGGTTACTTGTCCCAGGAAAGTGGGTAGGAACGCCGGGTGATCGTATCCTGGAAACCATTGACGTCAGAGTTTTTATTTGTTCGCAGAGCAATCAATAACTCTGTAGCATTATTTGGTCCAGACACGCATGTACACAACACTGTATGTGACATTAAAATTAAAGGAAAATTAAAACATAATTAATTGTAATTATTTCGATCATGATAAAGTTAAAGGCTTATGGAGTCGAGCTGCATATATTCGAGCTTCAATCACATTTTTATAAATTATGAATGAGAAGGAACGTTAAGTGGTAATTATGGAATTTTGAATTACGAAAAACGAAAGCAAAATTGACATGTTAAGGTAATACGTGTAAAAGTATGTAAAATAAATCCTGGGACAATGAGTGGATTATTCACAAATTACTGCATCACAGTTTTATTAATCGAGTTTATATAACACAACGATTATAAATTCTTGGCAGCGTAAGTTCGATGCGATAATATAAATCACATTGTTCTTTCAAATGTCTTCTGAATATCATCCTTTGAATATTATACAATATTCCCGTATATGTCCTCAATAAAATTGCTAATAGAAAATTACCTTTGAAACAATCGTGTCAAGTCTTAACCGGTGAATAAATCTGCGAGACTCTTGCGAGCGCCGATTTTGATTTTAAACGCGAGATGTTTGATTTCTTTCGTATTGCCATCCCTGTAAAAAAACCAATCAGTTAATATTAAAAGACATTTTATTTTTGTGAAATTGTAAAATGAGTGACCGTGTTTTTTAAAATATTTTGACACCTCTCGCCGGTTTCGGTGTAATTAAATATTGAATGTAATTAAGCAACAAAATAGGAAATAATTAACTTTAAATAAATTAATTATAAGAGAATTATTCAACATGAAGACACAGAATGGCGAAAAGTTGTTGGCAATAAAAAAATTCATACTACTGATTAAAAAAGATGATTTCGCTTACTTTATTTTGCAAAATAAATTCTTATTTACCTGTCCTTCTTCGCGGAGTTGGCACTTCGTAGCGTCATTTATTTTTCGATTTCGAGGCTCAGTGATGTTTCTGGCTGGGTCCAAATGTAGCCTGTGCGTGTCATACTGCAATGTGCGTCGTAATATCTTCCTGGCGCACGACAATAGGACCATCTCGGGCAGCGACAGCGAAACTTACTATGAAATTCTTCCTTGCATACCTCGTTCCACCAGCAAATCCTCTAAGAAACGCCAGAATTCGTTCTCAGAAAACATTATGTCTTGAAAAAAATATTACGATGGCCTAAAGACATCTTTAGACGTGAATGTTGCCTGGATTGTCAAATTCAAGAATAAATTTTTTATAAAATAATAAAATAATCTTATAAATAATCTTTTTTAAATCAAATTAATGTAAAGCACTTGTAATACTTTTAATCACTTACCTCCGCTAAGTAGCCCCTTACACTTTGATCACTATAATTTCTCTTGGTAATTATGTGCCTGGCGTCCGCCGAATACACCCTCGTACATAGGGCGAGTATCAATAAAAAACATAATGCAGCTCTACCCTGCAAAAGAATAGCATGTAATTCACGCTGTACATGAAATCCGTATAAACGTGTTCCTAATTCCAAAAACGAGATATTACTTTAACAATAAATTTTTCGTCATTTTCTGTCAAAATCCACCGCGTTTCTTTTAAAGAATTTACAATTTTCCCTCATCGAATTCCGAATATGTCGAAACATTTGTAAGGAAATAAATCTTTTCATCCCTCAATTAGCTTTGAATTGAAATGTTCGCCGATGCGGTCAAAATCGTGAAAATTGTTACACACACATTCTTCGTACGTTCACTTACATGTTCCCTCATCTCTACCTTCGTCTCGCGTAGAGCAACGACCCTATCCTCGATTCCCGATCACATGCGAAAAATGGAGAGGGTGGCGAACCCACGCGAGCTGTATTTGTCAGCCGCGGTGTCACTCGCGAGGCATTATCCCATTATGCGATGCAGTTCCTGAGAGAGAAGGACGTCGGGGCATGCGTACGTCCACTCGCTGACACACCGTTAAGGGTTGGTCAGTCTCTCTCTCTCTTTTCCTTTCTTTCTCCTTCTCTCGTCGATCGATCGCTTGTGACGGATGATGCGATCTATTGGCTAAAAAAAAGTCAAACATACGCTGAAATAACAAGATAAAGTAAAATAATGAAATGAAGATGTCGTAAACAGATATTGCATGAAAATCAGAGGAGGATACGAGAAGTTGATTGCAAAGGGAGTGTATCTACAGTTGCTGCTTGAAAACTTGAGAGTTAGCTCCAAAAAGTGCACCAAATTTCACCGAATCCCTTGGAATTTTTTTTAGAAAAAATATATTGATATACTGTAAATATAGATCGACGTGTGATGAGCTGAGTGTAGCGTTTTTGAAAAACCCCGCCGGAATTTCGTCGCGCCGCGCGTCGGCCGCGAGACGAACTAGATTTGCCGACAGTCGTTCCGTATGATCAGCTGTTTCGCATCCGATTTGTCATTTGTTGTACTTTTGCAAACGAAATGACGTCCCGCGTCTTACTGCGACAGTATGCGAGTGAAATTAGCAAGAGCAGTCCCGGGTACCTTGCTTTGTTAATCTTTTTAGAATACAAAATGATGGTAAAAAGACATAAACGGGATATAACCTCGAAATTTTACATAACAGACGTATTGAATCTGTATTAAATCATACTAGATGTTGTTTTGGTTTACAATATATTTAAATTGTGATTTTCTAAAGATTTCTTGATGTGTAATATGACAAAAAAGCGAATTGTAATCAATTTTTAAACTGACAGCTCATCACTAAATTGTTACAATTACAATGTTTCTAAATTTTACTCTTGTGTTAAAAGTAGAATGCAATAACTGGACAGACGACGTTAGCTTATAAGGGATTATTTAAGAGACAAGCTTATTCATTCACAAGTTTTAAAGAAGTTCTATATTTTTATGTGTAGATTGAGCAGATTGTTTTCAAGTAAAATAGAAAAGAAACCTGACTTGGCAGTGCGCAAGAATCTCCAGGAGACCATAACGACGCCAGAAGAGGCCAAATATGTGCAAGCCTTGAAGAGCACAATTACCGTTGCCGAGGAGGATATTGGCTACGTATCCGGTGTTCCCGAGGAGCATATCAAGACACGTAGAGTACGGATTTATCAACCTGCCAAGAACGCCATGCAATCGGGAACGAATAACATTAACTTCTGGCAAATGGACTTTGATACACGTGAACGCTGGGAGAATCCACTGATGGGATGGACTTCCAGGTGAATATTTTACTGATTTATATACATATACAAAAGTTATACAAGTGAGAGTATGTTTGAGTAAGTTTAGTTTATCACTTACGATGATATAGATAATGTAGTAATGCGTGTATAATATTTATATAATATTTCTCTGATGCAGTGGAGATCCTATGTCAAATATCAAAGTTGATTTTGCGACAAAGGAGGAGGCAATCGAGCACTGCAAGAAGATGGGATGGGAGTACTATGTGCAAAAGCCGAATGTCAATCAGCCGAAACCTCGTAGCTACGGGTCGAACTTCTCCTGGAATAAACGTACCAGAGTTTCGACTAAATAGATAGACTCCTCTTCAAGCTAATCACTCGTAATTTCATATATTTGACGAGTGCGTCGCTAATTGTAGTAATTTAAAACAATTCTTAAATAAATATGTATCATAAAATGCAAATAAATGTATATATGTTTAACACAATGTATTTTTCGGTTTAAATTTGACATATCTTTCTTGCCTACTCCTCGCTGCTTGAATACTGCTTGAAATACATTTATTTACATTTTGGCATGTATGTTACACTTATTTCTAGTTATATTGATATAAAGTAATGATATCGCGGGTATTTTTGAATCTACATGATTATTTAAAAATTGAGGAAGATCATGGGCGGAAACGTGTTCCAGCGAAGACAACAACAGCCCGATAACATTTTAACATTTCTAATTATATTTCGTTTGTATTATTATTTATAATTATATACTACAATATTGTTAACAACGTTGTGTATTGACGAGTTTGCGCGCCTTCGAGTCAGGCGGAGCGAAATGAGAAGTATCGTACAGCACGCATTTGAATTCAAGACCTAAAATTATTGAAGATCATGTTAAAACGTCTCGGTATCGCATCGAAAATGCGAATCTCCTTTCGAGCCTGTTGTATTCTGTATTCTCGCTATAGTCAACTAAGCCCTCCTTCTTTATCTAAAGGGCAATTATCACCATTCCTTCCAGCCAATTGTGCTGGATATAAAATTGAAGAAAAAAAAATGCTCAGACGTTTAGCATGTATTGACGCAGCAATAGTCAACGTTAGAAGTTGAAAAATCGGCGAATTCAGATGTATCAAGATAACGAACGAGAGGATAATATAATCTCTCTTGCTAAACTCGCAGACGAACCTCAAGAGAGATTATATTTAAGGATTATATATAATCGCCAAGATATTTTATGTAAAAATTTTTCAGAATTGCCTTATATTATTAACGGCGATCTCGCTTTATATCAAAATATTTGTCGTAGTCTGGAAAGAAACAGGAAATTGCTGCATTAGTTGACCGAGGTCATTTGCCGCAAACGGGCCCTCAATTATTTATAATTAAGATATAAAGCGAAGGAAAGAACGTGCGCAATCGTATCTCATGAGAGCGGAATATGAGAAATGGCCTACGATGTTATTATCGCATAGAAAGTATAGGGTGGCAAGAGAAAAATTAGGGATAAAACAAGTTGAAGCGGAGAGAATCCCCAAGAGAAGCGTTTATACACCGTTAAATCATGTATAATGTTTTACGATATCTTTTAATCTCCCTCCCCAAGTATTGTATTTTGCTCTGCAGGGTAAATTAGAGGAAATATCATCAATGAGATTCATTAGGAGAAATTCAATTCTAAATTCATTAATTTAGAGACCGTTCTCGCAACTGAATTTCCTCTAATTCATCCCGCTTTCTTTCCAATAGAAAGCAACGATCACTCTGTATTCTTTCACAAAGCGCGAGTAAAAGACGTTTAATACCACGATTTCGATATTATTGGCTAAATCATAAAATATTTTAAGCCCAATATAAATCCGACGTGTACTATAAATTCGTCTCATGCGACTTTTTTTTTTTTATTATGCCTCTCGTTAAATTTGAATTTGATGAAATGGTTTTTTAACACGAGTTTTTTTTCACAAAGAATAATTTTTGTTTATTCCTACAGAAAAGATATGAATCAAAACGGAATTGGTGGAAATTTCTTTCGTTTTTAATTTAATTATAATTGTCAGATATAATTATATTTTCAGAGTTATGAAAATTGCATAACGTTACACATAATAATCCTATCTGACTACTTTTTTGTATCGAACCTTCTTAACAAAATATAATTCCAATGTAGGAATCAGAGATTAGCTTCCAATTGCGCTGCCGAGTATCGAGACTCGCATAGAAATCGAAAAATATTACAAGAAATTTCAGTGAGAATTTTTAAAATTATCAATTTCTAACGTCGAAGATCAAACATCCAAGTTCGCGCACGTAAATTCCAGTCCTTCCTTTTAGATTCACCCACTATTCCGCGAAGACAACATCGAGGGGGGCTTACGGTAAAAAGCAGCGGATTAACGGGTGTATTTAATATATAACGTTTTCCGAAGCAATCGTTTTATCGAACAGCTCTCCTCCCTTTTTTTGTAGAGAGAGACCTCGCGCTTATGTCCCAATCAGATACTTTAAAGACACTAACGGCTTATATGTATATACCCTATGTAATTTGCCCTGTAGTGCAATTATATTATTTGAATATACAATTTGTCTATATGTAACTTGCGATAGAGAGATCATCCCCTTGTCTCGCGATTTTGGAACTTGGCGACAGACGAAGGTCTCCCGATCAAAACGACCGGGGTCTCTGATCTCAAGCAGAGGAAATAGGCGAGGGAGGAACCGATTCGAGAAAACATACGTCGTAAGCTTCCATTCCTGCGAATCCTCTCTGTTTCTCTCTTTCTCTCGTACCCGAATGATCCTAAAAACTATAGCGATATTGTAACAGCAATACAAACCGCCATTTTTACTTTATACGTGTATTACATTTATACATGTATAATATATAATTATTGTATGGGTGTGGTATGTTTTACACATGAAATATTGTGTGTGTGTGTAAATATATATTTTAGTCATTCAATAAGTAATTTTTTAAAAGATTTCGAAAAACAAATTTACATTAATTGATTTAATTCGATAGAAAATGTAACAACCATTTGATTCCACTACTCTGTCTGCCAATTTTTTAATTTTATTTCGACAAACGTGAATTAGAGCATGAATTTAGAACACACGTTAAAATGAAAACAAAATGAATACATTGCTTATCGAGTGACTTAACATATACATGTACGTGTACGAGTTAGTGAGCATATGCTTGAGCGTAACGTTTATTCATCCACGCACGTGCGATGGAAAAGGCTTAGTTGTAGGGTTCTAATATGCAGGACATGATCTCTCCTGCACCAGGACGAAGTCATCCCCGCATGATTGTACGGTTCGTCGTAGGAGACACGGCTGGTATACGTCCGAGCGTATCTCGCAGTTTTCCTCGTTCTACCTATGTATATATGTACAAGCGTGTACGCGGCTCACATACGGGAGAGACGAGCGTCGTGGAAAATTAAAAAAAAAAATTGCAAGCACGCATGCAATAGTGTTTTTCGTCTTCCTTCTTTTTGGATAATTATTGGTCGCTATTAAGGCAGAGCGCTGCTATTAAAACTAACGTATTCGCATCCCGATCGCCAGATCGGAGTTTCCTTTTTTCTCGCTCGCGCGCGCGTTCCCTCCCGTATGCGTGCGTATATTTTTTAATTGACGTACGTTTTTGTCGTGTGTGTGCCTCGTGAAAACCGGATTCCGGAGCTGTTCGGCGAATCTCTGCAAATTCGTCGAACCTCCGAATCGTCAAAGCACTTCCCCGTTTTGAAAACTCCTCTCGCTCTCCGTCAGAAAAAAAGCGAAGAGAACATTCCTCCATCTGCTCCAATTTTCTTTTCCCGTTCTATCTTCCTCGCGCAATAAAATTGTTAAGCTCGCCGAAAGTGTCTGATTAACGTCGTCAGATACAGCAATATGTCTTAATGAAACGCTACGCTGACCTAATTAATTAATTGTATGCAATCGCGAGTCGCCGTTCGCCGTAGCGCAGATATCCGAGGGATACGAATGATTCGTGAATGCTTCTTTCATTTAATACAATTCTACATCTCGGTTCACGAATGCACCTTCTTTCAACCAAATCGTAATTAATTTAAGGTCATCGAAATCACGTGAAATTATTAGCAAGCGATTTTCGACCAAATTTTAATTAATTTTAATTTAATCGGTGATTAGTTTAATTTTCCAATAGAATTACTTGCAACAGAATTCCTTTATTATATAACTTATCCCTAATTTAATCTTTCTTTTAAACGAAGTGTGCTAATAAAAATCTGCCCGTGACAAAATAATATGAGCATCACTAGTTAATTGCCGATTAAATTAGAGAATGATTGACAGTAGAATTCTTAATACACAACTCGTTATCTAATCTTCCTTTCCTTATATTAATGTAAAATTAATAATTTTATGTCAACAATATTACAGACATTATTCCAAGTTAATCGATTAGTCAACAAAATTTTACAGATAAATTACTTAACAAATTAATCATCAATTAAGTTAATGGGGTGACTCTGATGAAATTTTCATCAATTTAATACGCGAGTTGTTTCATGGCAAAATTTCTAACTATGCATACACACAATTCGTTGTTCCCAATTTAATTTGTCTTTCCATGTGTTGGACAATGAAAAATTAACATTTCCATTCGCTAATGAAGCAGTACAGAAGCAGGCGAGTTTTATCGTCACTCTTAATATGATTTTTTAATTTTCAACCGTCTGTCGAATCTTCCATGTTTCAATGAAATAATCTTTTCAGTTTTTATCGCGTATTAATAAAATCTTTATTTTGCGTTTTTTTTTTCAAAAAAATCTCCCCCTCGCCACCTTGTCGGGTACTGTTTCTTATCAGTAAACGAAGCGGAAATCGCGCTCGACATCGTGAGATGTCGAGAGGATACCGATCAGATATCTGTGCTGTGCGAGCCGGAATTCCGGCAGTCCGATGCTCGATCGCTCGGTCTGCTAATCGATAATAGGCACTATAGGTCAACGTGAGGTCGTGACATCTCGGCACCGATGTTACACCTCACGAAGAGGGAGAACGTCGAGGGGGACGTGAGGTCCGGTCCCCCCGAAACAATGAGAAATTTCCCGGAGGGTTCATAACACAATTCGGAACGTAATGTCTATCTAGGACCAAAAAATACGGCGTGACCCCCTTAAAATAATTCGTTGTCTATGGAAATTCAAACGTGCATTTTTCTCCCTCCCCCTCCCCTCTCTGCGTTCTTCCGAGAGATCTCTAATAAAATGTAGCGAAAATCCTCACGTGCTTTTTCCCTCGCGAGAGAGTATTCTTTTTTTTTTTTTAATGCGATAACAAGGAAGAATAGACTCGGCTTTGGGTGTCAATAAAAAAATAATAAGAGTAGCATTTGACGATTCGTCATTTGCTTCCTGTGAAAGAAGACTATTGTAAGACCCAAGCATTCGATTGAGAGAAAAAACAAAGAGATCTCTTCTTAATTAGTCTTGCGATCGGCATGTAATCGGACACGAGTATGAAAAGATTATTGTTAATATTTGATAAAATTCGATTACTAAAAATTTCTATAAAAGCCGCAGATACGATTTTAAGCTTGAGATTGATAGAGGAGTACCGCGCTATGCTCGCTGCTTTTAGAAAATTTATAGAAATCGCGTGTAAGGTAATCAGATGTTATTTTTGAAGCTATCTGTTTAAAAACAAATGCTGAAGATTAAACCGAGCATCTAGTTGGTTCTTAAAAGTGATTCTCGACAGTAGGAATCGAAATGTTTCTCTTTTTATTTGAAAATATGCAGAATAGAATAGAAATCTTTTACTTTCACTTGTTCAGCGCTGATTAGTGCTAATAGAAATTTATTTTCTTTAGAATGCTGTTTGTGTTAAAATGATTGAATAAACGCGCAGTTACAGAACTGTCGAATATGTCCAAGTTGAATAAAAAAAAATAATTTGTTTTATATTTTGCATAATATTTGAATATCTCAAACTAGCGCTGTGAGCAATTAACAAAGTCGAAAGAGACAAAAGCGCCGCTATTTGAAACGTGAGCGTGATGGTTTTAATGTTTAACGAAACGATCTCTATGTATACAAAAATAAATTTAGCGTTTACAACGTACAACGAAAACAAATCAATTGAGTAATCGCACAAATGCATATGAAACTAAAAGAAAAATGTTTTGAACATTACATATTTTGAAATGTAATGTCACTATATATAATATTAAGTGATTGCATAATTCTTATCTTGCACAATTAAGACTCGATTTTTTTCTCAATAAAAATTTAGATTTATGTCTTCTAATTTAATATAAAAATTAAATAAAAATTGTAAAACTCTCACTTTTCAAATGTAGTGGCAAATGATGTTCGTCATTTCTTCGCGTTTTTGATGCTTAATTTGCTCTTTCAATAATTTTCTCTATTCGAGTGGAATGTTTTAATTAATTAAAAATTAATTCAGATTTCAAAAATTATAACGTATTCGCTTTCCGCCGAGATCTTGCTATTATCATGGGGAAAGATACAGAATGGAGTACTTTGGTTACGATAATAATCACCGAAGGAAGCCACATTATTTCCTTCTGTTTTGTTCATCTAGTTTTTTGCTTTTTTCGATCCTCCTCGCCATTAGTGACGCGATTAATTTATTCTAAGATTTGAGGCAGTACTCTTTTTGTATACCGATAAAATTCGTTCTTTGTAACAAACTCCGGGCGGTCTGCATTTATCTACGTGCTAACAATCTAGGTTTCTTCTTCTGTAAAGAGAAAACCGTACAACAGAGTCCGAATGTGCCCAGATTTGGTCCGACCACCCTTAATTACGACGTAAGAGACAAGGATCACGACGTATAAATGTAGAGTAAATGTATTTAAATGTAGAGGTATAGTAAAAAAGTTCCATTAGACGCTAACCGAGAAATGTCTCTACGCGAGTGCAAATATCGTTTTCTCGATTATTGAAGCCACGTTAAATCAGTATTAAAAGCTATCCGGTGTTTGAAGATTAATGAAATTCAATAGCAAAGCCCTGAAACGCTATCTCCATTTATAAGCAAGTGATTGCAATCAATTTTGCGACTTATTAGATAATTGGAAATATTTTATAATTCTTTCCGATATACAGCCTGTTATTATTCCAATTATCTACAAAAATTCTGATTTGGTATTTTGATGTATTTGAAAATGTTTAAGTGTTTTCAAAATTCTCAAGTTTGAAGTTTCAGTGTTGGGCATGTATATGTACATAATCTACGTATAGAATTCCCAAATTATCTTTTAACAAGTAATCTGAATAAATAAAGAATAAATAGCAACAATTCCATGTTACTTGGATTAAAAAGTAACAATTTAAATACATCCTGTATGTGCTGATTGTTGTATAGATACCCAACACTGAGATTAAATTATAAACAGTTATATGTTATATGTTAATAGTTAAATTTAAAAAAATATTTTAAAATCTATCCGAAGAAGCAAATGATGATAATTATGAAATCCAAAGCATGTTCTTACCAGGGTAGCGTAACTTACTAGAAATAGTCGGTATCTTAGAAAATAGTTTACACCATGTTCGCGCTTATTTTGAAACAATTGATTAGTGATTATTGAATAATTCATAAATTCGAATGCACTCGTCAAAACGACTGGCGTTAATTATTTTACATATCATTGTTTAGTCTAATGCACTCATAATAATGCTTTTTATTCCTCGCGATTAATGCAGTATTTTTCTGCCGACAAAACTAATAATTAAGATATTGTATTTGTGCCTATTTAATACTAATTATGTATTGCATAGACAAAGTTACTAATGTATAAACTAACGCTGCGAACAATTTGTACATATCAGTATGATTGAAAGGCGTCGGAAGTACGCAGTTAAAATGTATTAAGATTCATTCTTAAAATGTTCTTGGAAAGCATTAAATTACCCTTAGAATTTACGATAATATTAATAATGATTCGTCAATTGCGTCAATATGCATCTTTTTACGTAGCAAAATTGATAATGTAATAAATGGTCGTCATTTATACTAAGTACATTGACGCCTAATATTGTGAATCAATTCTTTTACTGATATAATAATATGGTACTAATCGTCTCATTGATCAAAATAATCGTCGAAGTCGATTTATTAGTAACAACAGCTCAGTGTTCGAAGTGAAAAAAATAATGTAAATATCAGAGTCAAGTTTTTAAAATAAAATTTGTTTAATTTTAAAGATTCAGATTTCTTTTCAAAGATTTTTCCTTAAGTTTAAAATGATAATTTTGATGTTGATTATTATCATTATTTCACAAATACTTTGAAATCTTTTCGCATAAGAAAATTTTTCATAAATAAAAATGCGAGAAGAGATATTAAAGAATAAAACAAATAGAAGCCTTTTTTAGAGCCAAAACATATGTATATATAATGTAGTTGATAAAACTATTACAAACATTCATTAAAACATGTCGCAAACGAATTATTGTTAAGAAACTTGAAAAAAAACTTCAGGCGGAATAATCACAACTGACTGGTTCTTGAAATGCTAAACTTCGAAAGTCCAGTTTGACTTAAACTGTAGTGCGTAGTGCCATCAAGGAAGAAAAAGAAATATATTTTTACGTATGCAACAGAATAAATAAATTACTTTCTCATTTTGGCAGAGATAAATAGATTCGAATATTTCTATTTTAATTAAGGAATTGTATTTAAATGTATAAATCTCGAAAATAAAAAACATCATTTTGACCCACTTCGAAAACTGATGTGTCCTAACAAATTACGTTCCTGTTTTAAAAACGGCTACGTCTGGTATTTCCGCTACGCTGGTAATTCATCCTTAAGTTCCTTCCATCGTTACGGGGAACTCGGCATTACATGCATTTTCATCAAAAAGCAAGTGGTGTCAACATGATAATCGATTTCCAGGTTCCCCCAACGACATTCCATCTATGCTTACAACGGAAAATTGTCGAAAATTTCTTTTCAACCTCGTCCTTGTCCCTTTCTTCGTCTCTTAATGCAATGGCTCTCAACCTTATATATTCTCTTCTCATTGTAATAAAACAAAAAATTGTGCAGTGAATTTTTTTGTAATTACTTTCTTCAGACGTCTTTAAAATAATGAAATTTTCATTTTTGTTAGAAATGAGATATCTTATACCTCATCATTTCTCAAAATATTGCGATAACTGCAGTGCAATAAGAGTGCACTGAAGCGTAAAATTAACATTTCTTTATAATATGTCTCATAATAATATGGATGTATTCAACGATAATCAGGAAGCATTTTCATAATAATTATGCTGTGATTAATCCTAATCACATTTCTAATCGTAAACATCACAGACTCAACAAAATAACATAGTACCGCCGCAAAATGTTCCTAAGAAACTGATCATCTGAGTAAGCAGTTAGCAAGGATCCTACGATTATCCTTAATTTTTCTTCTCGAATTTCTTCTCGGCCGAGAACCATCGCTACAACGTCTCATCCGACACTTCGACGACACATACGCACTCACATACATACTCACAATACGTCATACATGCACATCCCGCTCTTCGTCTCGAGGAGATTCGCCCCGAAGAAGCCATGCGGATTATCGCCCTATCTAGAATTAGATCTGCACTGTGTGAAAAGTCTACATATATATTATATAATATAGTTCTACGTATTATCACTGAGTCGCGCCGCTGTCACTATCCGGCGTGGTGGCCGTCGACTAGGATCAGCTGTCGTCCGGCGTATCCTGGTATTCCTCGCTCTCCCTGTGCACCAACACGTGCACCACCGTCGCCTCCGACTGCTGCCTGATCAGCGGCGGCCTCGAGGGCGGTGCCGTGTTCTCCGGACTGGGCTCCGTCACCAGGATACTCACGTCGCTACTCTCCACCGGCAGCTGTACCGGTTCTGGCGCTGGTGCCCGACGTCTCAGGCTGCCGCATCGTCGGTTGAACGCCTCCTTGATATCCCGCTGTAGCGTGTTCAGCGAGAGGGTAGTGCCGCTCGGCCGCAGGGAGCTGCGCTTCGAAGTCGGTGGACTGAGAACATCCTCCTCCGGATATTTCTCCACGGCATCCTGCCGGCCCAGCGTGGGACCTAGCGATCTATGGGCAGAAAGCGAACCGCTGTTAACGTTCTCACCTTTTGATATATCACTGTTTCCTTAGTGTATGATATTTATTCGATATACTCGAGTAATTATACAGAATATATTCGAGTTTATTGTCTACGAACCCAATTTGCCTCGAACGTTACAAGATATTTGGAGGAAGTCGCGTGTGAGAGACAAATGATTATAAAAATATTATTAAATGTGTGAAGGGAACTTCTCCGCACACGTACGTCTATAACTTGTAGAAAGCAATATACGATAAATAAAACAGCAACGACAGCAATGTCAATAAAACATTTCGTTATTTACATAAAATTGGACTCTTTTGCTACGGGATTGTTATAGATACATGTGACATGCAGAAAATTCGATTGCATATTCCTAAACTGGAGAAAATGTCTTTTTTGCAGCGCGCTAGACCGAAGTATGACATAGTACTGATAAAATTTTGCTAATGATGTATGTATCTAAATGCCATCAATGTACTGCAATAATCAATGTAGTAACAACAATACTAAACTCTTTTGTCCTACAATTACAAATCGAAAAGCATGATGAATTGTAATCGTGTAATGAGCTATTACGAGAATGTATAGATTATGCGCAACGAGCTGCTATTATCTTCTAATTTCTGCTAACGTATTTACTAATCCGTTAAAACATTTACATTGTACTTTCGCATTTACAACGTTACACTTTGTAGCGCACTAATTTCATGGCTACAAAGTAAGTGGCAAACAAATCTATGTATTTCTTGGCGATAAATATTATAATACTCCAACTGCTAATTGAAATCTCAATTCTCATCTCATATAACATCATACAAATCAAACGCTAAAATTTGAAGAATTCTAAGTATATGTTTAGTTTTACCTGCTCGGTTTCTTGCCTGAGGAGTTTTGAAAGGAAAATAAACTAGATTAATTTTATGTACAAAGTGTGGCATGTTGTGTAAGGATTAAGTATGTGATCGGCAATTCATACAATTGTTAATAATAACGTACAAACTCCTCAGGCTAATACGATACGATCATACGTATCTTATCCTTCGCAATTAGTTGAAATTAAATTTAAAGTAAATATTTTCAATAGTAATTGTCTCTCTCATTATTATTTAATATTATTATTTAATAATTCACGTATAGCATAAATTAATTTCGCGAGATCATACATTTGCATTATTTAATTGAAAAAGCTGAAAAAGTAGAAAGTTCATCTTCATCAGCATATAAATTGATCAATCTTAATCAATTTAATGTGACAAAAGAATTAAGAGCAAGAGAGAAGATTCTTGAATAATTTCAAAAGATTATCTCGCTGCGAAAATAAACCAACCTAACGGTAGCGTGGGAGTCCGAACCGGAACTGGAGGCAGCGGAGGGTTGATCGGCGGTTGGTGAGGGACGGGACACGGTCAGCGCCGGGGCTTGCAGGTCCTCGTGGGTTCCTGTGGCGCCGGAGAGCAACAGCAGAGGAAGATTCGGGAACAGCCACGCCGAAGCGGTGCCGAGTTCGCTGAGATCGCTGGCGTCGCTGGCCCTGGAGGACTTGCGACTACTGGCCCGGCTACCCCGATGCACGTGGAGCAAAGCTGACAGCTTACCGCCCCATCCACCCCCGCCCCTACCGTCCACGCCCGGACTCGAAGTCTGTGTCTGCGAGTCCACCTCCTGAGCGATTCTCTCGCGCTCCCTCTTCATCCTGCAAATACATTGAGACTTGCTACTTACTATTTCTCATATACGTTAATTGCGTATATATGTGGTAAAGCATTTTTTCCTGCCAAAGTTTAAATAATTGTAATTATGTTGTAAGAATTGTGATGACGCGAATTGGAGTGCTTGAAAACATATTAACAGATGAAATGAGATCTTCATGTTGTTATTTATGAATATTACTAGTAATATTACCGTTTTGAATATTAACTTTGACATTTTGATTGAAATTAACTGAAGAATAACCGTTTTTTTATATAAAAAGTTATTTAATTTCTACAAAACGTATCATGTGTCCAATAAAAAGTTAATCATACTCACGCAATGAACTCCTTTATGGAACGTTGAATCAACCTGGCAGCTTTGTCTTGCCGCTTCCAAATTCTCGTGGAAGACACTATTTCCAGCTCTTTCCTGGTCGGAAACTGCTTCTTGAATTTGACGTTCATCTGTTCTTGTAGCTTCCTAAAGTCATCCGATTCCTCGACGTGCCCAAGAACGTGCTTGACGAGCGCGTGCAGGATGTCCAGACAATGAATCTTGTTACCCTTTGCGATGGGAAGATTAAAGCTGACCAACGCTACCACGTTGGGCTTTGATATTCCCAACGGCGGGTCCAGGCTCGCTATAAAGTCGCTCAACTGCGAGAAGCTGATAAATTGCGTTGCATGCGGATCATACCTAAAAAAAGAATTTCAATTCAATTACAGAGATTACCATCTTACCATTAAATTTTTATCATCTATTAAATTAATATTTTTGAAAACATATGGCTGAATAATTTCAAACTTTATATACAACTTATTGAATAAAGGGATTTTTTTTACGAAATAAATAGTAAAGAGAATAATCTTACTTTGACCATCGGATATAGAACATCTCTAAGTCATCCTCGACAATGCCAATCTCTTCCTCTTGATGAGCTTGATTGAAATTTTCTAAGATAATAGCGATGTACATGTTGATGACTATCATGTAACTAATGATGATAAATGATGTGAAGTATGTGATCGCTAGCAAGGGATATCCGCAATCTCCGTTCATCTGTCGGCTATTCGGAGTTGGATCGCATTCAGGTGGTTGCACCATTAGCGACTCCAACACGTCGTTCCATCCAGCCGAAGTCATCAAACGGAACAGCAGCTGCATACTTCTACCAAAGGTTTCGAAGTTCACCTGCGAAATAAGTATTTATTACGATTTATTAAGTTTAATAAATCGTTAATAAATTAAAAATATTTTCTTCCTAAATTTGATTTTTTCTTACAGATAAATTAAAATAAATAAAAAGACCTCGTTTCTGTTTTATTTCATAATATAAATAAAAATAATATAATAAAAATTGTGTATGTTATTTAAAACTCAATGTTTTATAAGAGTTTAAGTTGTTTGGCGATTTTCCAAATGAGAAATTAAAATTCGATTAAGAGTTTCTATCGGAAAGTGTGTGGTACTTTTAATTTTTCACTTATTATATGTAGTATATTAAATTTAAGTACAAAAGCAATATAATTTACATTCATTTAGTAGTGATAAATTTAATCTAAAAATAAGTAAATGTTCTATAACTGTTCACACTGACCATATCGTCCAATGCGCCTTGTTTCCTGACATGCCCGAAAACAGACATGCCGATGATGGCATAGATAAACGTGATCAAGGCCAGCAAGGCCCCGATGTTGAAGAGCGCTGGAAGACTGACGACAAGGGCGAAGAGCAGCTTGCGGATACCTTTCGCAGCTTTAATGAGCCTCAAGATTCTGCCGATTCTGAACACCCTCACGACTCGCAAGAGCGTCGGGGACACAGGAAAGTCTATCATGATGTCTTCCATCAAAATACCCAGGATGGACGCCAACACAAGCAGGAAATCGAACAGATTCCACGGCACCGTAAAGTAATGATAACGCAGACCTATTATTTTGACGATCGCCTCCAGGCCGAAAACAGTCGTGAAAAACGCGTTCGACACTTCGAGGACGAAGAAGATGGGATGTGGCTGGTTGTAGTGCTCGATCCCCATTGTCAGCATGTTGAGAAATATCAAAACGAAGATAGCTATTTCGAATCTGGAAAGTCATACGAAAGATCAGATTATTATTCTCTCTTGCAATAAATTTGCAGATCGCTCAACAATTAATTATTCCTCTTGCAGTATCAAAGCAGTGCATGCACCTTTAACATTTGTGCGGTGAAAATGACATAAATACCCGCTGGCGGTATGTGGGACATTTAACTTTAGCATTTGTTCGTTTTCCTTAAATAATTAAACGGTCTCTCGGAAAAAAGGCAAAAAGTGATAAATAATCTATCTTGTACAGCGATATAAATAATCTATCTTAATTGTGACAAAAATACATATTACATGTAAAATGTTTATAAATATATAACTGTAAGTTTGATAAAAAAAAGTTTAATTAAGGTAATAGAATTTTTCGCTCGTAATTCACGCAGCCGTTGTAATAATTCTATATTCCGCTATTGTGCATCTAGTTTTTTACATTCGCATAGATTTTACGAGAAGAAAGAATATCTGAATTCCGCGTGCAGAATTATAAAATTACGACGTTTACATAAACTCCCACAGTTTGCAGTTTATCTTGTCTATTATGTACAGTTGTATCACTATGCACCGACATTGTGTATCTACAATTTAGAAGCGGCGAGCGTTAATGTCCTTTGGGTATCGATTTCCCATTACTCTGAGAAACGGATTGCAGAATCGTGGTATTTGTCTTCCGCAGTCTTGCTTCTCTCTCTCTGGAAGCTGAAAAGAAAATTCACGCATTGTGTTACGGCGATTTGTATACATAGTATATTGTACATAAGCAGCTCGCGTAGGTCCAGACAGAAACATGTTACCGTACGAGAAATAAACATATGTAAACTATCTATTGAATCGTCAATCTGACAACTGAGAATACAAGACAAGAAGATATCTCGTGATATAATTCAGTGGTCTTAAAAAGTTACACGTAATATTATTTAAATATTTTTGTTTTAACATTTTCACATGTTAGTAATAAAAATAATCCGGTTTGTTCGAAAATAAAGTTCTCAAATTATCATGGAAGTTTTATTAAACAATAAGAAAATTAGTATAGTTATAGAGCGGTGAAAAAAAATAGGACAATTAAGTTAAAAAACTATTTTAAAATGTAGTAAAATATTTTGCTTCTTACCTCATCTTTTTGTGATCTAAAATTATCTTCCTATCGTTGATGAATGAGAAAATTGAAGACAAAGATAATAATAGTTTTGTAGATCTTCCAATATAGAAAGTTGTTCTGATGAAATGCTTCTTCATTAAATCTTTTTCCTTTGGTTTTCATATTTTTTTACTTGTGGGTTGTTGACCGTCAATAATGATAACGATTCAATCTGCGAGAACCTATCTATACGATCTTGATTGCAATCTCAATAAAATACAAGACACAGATATGAAATTTTGTGAAACACGCATCGAAGCACAGCGGCGTGAGCAACGAAGAGGTGCGCAGTCGTAGGCTTTAAAACTACTTTATTAATAACAATTTCAGCAGCACAGACATCTGTACTTGTTAAATCGTTAACATACAACCGCGCAAATTACCGTAAAGAAACGTGGCAAGGCCAATTTCAAGAATAAAAATAATTATTTACTATTTACATTAAATATTATACTAATTAAATTAAATAACATAAAATATAATTAATTAAATAATTAATTAAAATATCTAAAACGAGGCATGAAGAATCGTTTGTTAACGATTTAATTTAAGATGTCTGTGAATTGCAAGGAAAATACACCTGCCGCATTGCTCACGATACACTGCAATCGTACGCGTGCTGCACAATACGACCGCCACATCAAACTCGCATGATATTCTCTTATGTCATTTTAACCGCATCATTCCTATGCATTCCTTATATTGCAACGAATAATACATAAGTGCAATTGATTGCATTAAAGAAAGCTAGATTAACACTTTGGCACCAAACAATTTTGCAATTCGGTCAAATTAGATTCATGACGAAAAAATTAATAAGCAAAGTACTAAACAATATATACATACAACTATTAAATTACAATAATGATAGATTTTTTCTAAATACATTCTTACTATTGAGATATAAATGACAATTTTTATTAGATAACAAGATTTCGAAGGAAAAAGTGATTTGAATCGAATAACAATTCTAATTAAAAAAATGGCGTTACGAAATAGTATTGTAGTAGACCTACAAAAATTATAAATGTATATTACTTATTATAAATATATATATTATAAAATGTAAATAGAAAAGACTTTATACTTAAAAGAGAAAGTTATTTTTTGACTAAAATAATTAAATCACGGTTTAAATATAATAATTATGGTAAAGAAAATTAAGATTTCTTTTTACTGTCACGAGATTATAATGAAGAATAAAGTTGGTTGCCAAAATGTTATTAATGACATCAATTTGTACGACCATCGACAGAAACAATAAGCAACACAATTCTTTGCTCAAAGTATTAGGATGCTTTTCTTTGTCACAAAGCGTTATACAGTTACCTGCGAGAATTGGATAGGTCGTAGAACATTGCGAGGAATTGGTTCATCGGACGTTTTATAACTTTTTGCGGCTTTTTACGGCCGAGTTTTTTCATGGCAGTGTAGTAGTGTTTTTGACTCTCGGTCAAAAACATTTCTAACACCCCACCTTCGTACTGAAAGAAAAATCATTTTTTTATTATTCTAGAATTAAATCACAGAAATCTTATAAGAATCCATAAAAGACGTACTTTGCATACATTAAAAAATAATATTTAATAATAAACTTGGATGCTTTTATCAAGCATTAAAATATTAAATATTAAATAATCTATTATCAGAGATATGTTCTTCGAATTTGTTAAATACTTTTGCATAAACATTTTGCATAAACAGTCAATAAATTACAATAATCTATTAATGCAAAAATTACTCTTTATTTTATATCAAACTTTTCGTGATTATACGAGGGTAGTTTGAAAAAAGTTCGTGACCTAGCAAGAAAGAAAACACTTAATTTTTAAGAAAAATTTTTTTTATTTTTCAACGTAATCTCCTTTCAACGCGATACACTTCGACCAACAATGTTCTAATTTTTTTATACCCTCAGTATAATATAATGTCTCTAATTCTTGGAGCGACTCATCGTCATAAATTGACGAACGATCACGTTTAAACAACAGCCCATTTTTTAACTGCTGAAAACGATGGCGAAAAGTCTCTCAAAGTGGAATCCAGCTCGTTTTTTATTTCCGTTGGCGATAAACCTTTTATAACAAAATATTTTATCACTGCATGACATTCGATTTTATCCATTTTTCGAGAACTACCACTACTACAACTTGCTTGCTTGCTTTACTCGATCGTAACGAAAGAACTACTGAATGCATCTGTCTGAAACTTTATAGTAGGCCCTTTGAAGGATCAAACTTGTGAAAAATCATAACCATTTGATACTCCTGACGTCATCTATATGTTAGGCCACGAACTTTTCAAACTACCTTCGTATGATGCAAATAATTCCTCTTGTTGTCACATTAAAATAATAAAACAGATTTCCACAGAATGAAGAATGGAATGATATTTTAAAGATTAAGAGTTCACTAGACCGTCGCTCACCTTTTTCTTTAGCATGTTGAAATTGTCTATGATTACTCCAATGAAGAGATTGAGCGTGAAGAATGAACCGCAGACGATAAATATGACGAAGTAGAGATAAGCGTACAGATTCGCCTCTCTCTGCGGTTGCAGATCTACCCCTCTCGCGTCCACAGCATCCTCCATCACTTCCATCCATCCCTCGAAAGTCGCTACTTGAAACAAAGCCAGGTAGGCGATGCCAACGTGATCGAAAGTGATCTTACTATTCTCCCAAGAGTAGTTCTTGTTGAAACACTCTTCCTTGGTGTTCACTATCTGAAATCGAAATAATTGTGTTAGAAAAATATAATAATAAGTTCTGGATCAATATTGAATTATAATGATTAAATGTCATATTAAATCATATTGTTCATGAAAAATATTATTATTACCAAGATTTGATTGTCATAATTAAAGCTAACAATGTATAATTCATGTAACAAAATTAATGTTGGTGCATTAATACTAGATACTGAAACTAACGTGTGGTGCATAAAAGCGAATATTAGTTTCCAATCTATAAATATTTTAATGTCATTATCTAATTAATAAATTACTTTTGCTTCAATTGATCATACATAACAAATTCAAATCTGTATCTGGCTGAATATAATTTATTCTTTTCTCATGTTGTTTTCTTTCTTGATAATCAGATTCGATCACGAAGTGACACTTACCGAAATATCCAGCATTTCTCCGTACTCATCAACGCACTTGAAAAACTTGCCGCCGAAGAACTGGACGCCCATTATCGAAAAAATAAGCCAGAACACGAGACAGACGAGGAGCACGTTGAATATACTAGGTATCGCATACATCAACGCGTTCACTACGATCTGCGAGCCGGGAAGAAAAATCCTCTCAATGATACGCAACAAATCGTTCATGTTTCAAACGGACTTTCGTAGGTAGAGTTTTTTTATCTGCGCGATATTTACCCTCATGCCTTGCCATCTCGAGATCGCCCTCAATGGCCTCAGGGCGCGTAGTGTCCTCAGTGATCGTAATACTTTAAGGTTTTCATTTTCTTCTATCAAAAGACTAAACATGGATACCTGTTTCAGGGAAAAAGCATAATTTAGTTTGCTTATTAAACTCATTGCTTATTCTATAATAAACTCATGTGAAGAAATTCATGCAAAGATTCTTACATTCTGATAAATTTTTATATAATGCTAATTTTGTATTTGCATACAATGATGAAAAGAGATGGAGAAGAAGTTAGAAATAATTTATTTTTAAGAATAATCTAATAATATATTGTAAACACACGTAATTACACGAGCGTTTTGAAAAATATATTGAAAGCAAAGATTTATATAAAATAAAATAAATAAATAAAAATAAAATAAAGTTTATCGCATCTGACTTTTAATTGAAATTGAAACCCCGAAATTTTTGTACATATTGTGCAGTTAAATTATAGATAAATATTAAATAATAAAATTTTTATGTGAAAAATTGTGCAGAAAATTAAATTTACAAGTTAAACATTGAACAAGCAAACATACAAACTACATGCAGAAAATAGTAAAGATATTTGTCCTTTTTCTGAAACCACATGTATTATAATGCGTATACATCAGCAAATCTTGAAACCGTACTAAATAAATATAAACAAACATTAGTTATATTTATTAATATTATATATTGTAACACATTATTTTTAAGACTTTTTTTACAAATGCAAACAATTTACTCGAGAAAATATTTTGTTAATATAACCATGTTTTAAGATGTTTCCTCTTATTTGACTGTTAATAATTTTTTTCATGCATATGCAAGTTTAATTAATAATGCAAACATTATCCATCTATAATCATTGATCCATGTAATAAAAAGCAATGTATATAACATGCGCGTTTGCGATAAATATCATTTTGAATTAACGCGACATAAATGGAAGTGTAGAGACATTGAGACGTGTAACTTTCAACATACCTGGATCCATGGGACCACACATAAAACACATAAAAAAGGAACACGGAAACAACGTTCAAACAATTATCACGCATGTTTCATCCAATATGATCTCAATAGTTTTATCTTATCTTACATATACAAGGAGAACCATCTAAGCTTACGGCATAAAATAATTATTACAATTTTTATTAACAGCATAAACTTGAGAAGTTGCCAAATCGAAAAATTTAATGATCATTAAATTAAAAATTTCGAAAAGGATACTTGACTATTCTACACCATTTAACGACATACAATAAACATTTTATATTGCAATTCTCGTTAGCAATAAAAATTATAAACTTCATTTAAAAAGTTAGATGGATCCTGAACACAATTACACAAATGCTTAGAGGCAAGCAAAGGAATCGACAACATTTCATGCCACACGTATCGCACAGTTTTGCATTTTACACCGACACTGAGCGCGATACTCTGATCGTACTTACGAAAACGATTATAAAATCCAGGATTGTCCAGAAACTGGTGAAGTATTTACAGAAGCCTAGAGCCAGCCATTTCAGGAGCATCTCGACGCTGAAAAGTGCGCAGAAGCCAAGATTGGTCCAATAGAGAATCTTCTTCAAAAAAGGATTGTCGTCTAAGTAGATGTCCTCGAAGCACAGCGTTATGGAAGATGCGAAAATTAAAACTAGGATCATCCATTCGAAAGCGGGCGTATCCACGACCGACAGGACGACCGTACGAACTCTTATCCACTTCTTGCCGAGATCCGTGGCGAGGCAACGATTGATACAGCTACATCTAGACAATATTCATCGAATATTACGTTCCAATTGCAATCTAAACATTTGGATAAAGCCAGATAAGCAAACAAATCTTGAGACTCCTGAATGAATAAATTATAAACTGCTGAGTTAATCCTGAATTTATGTCTTTATAAATGTATAAATTTATAAAATACAGTTTTCAATCTGATTTTGATTTTTATCGTAAATAATTTTAGTAGATTCGCCTAGCAGCGTCTTCATTTTGTATTTTTTTTATCTGTTGATAAAAGTAGAAATATATCTTACTTTTGGTAGCAATGCTGGGGAAAGCAATCAAGCGGCTCCTTGCGCTGCTTGTTCCTGCCGAACCCGGGAAACGAGCCCATCCCGTCGATGTATCTTCCCTTACTGTCTCTTCTACCTCCGACCGTGAGCTCGTCCACGTAACTCACGAGGGCATGCCAAGGACGTTTTCCTATGTTCTCATCGTTTCGTATGGTCGGTTTCTCCTCCGGCAGCATAGCTACCTCTTCGTCCGGGTTGACGTCCTTGACTACCTCCAGCTCTATACTCTCCTCGGGATTGGTCTCATTGCTGTTACCCTTCTCGGTCAGCTTCTTGTTCTCCTTGACTGTCTCCTGACTGCTCTGACTGTAGGTGGTGAGAGTAGCCTGACGATAAATCGGATCGTACGTGAAGACCGGCTGATTGAGACTCTCCTGATACGATCTATTATAAATATTGTCTTTGGGAAGGCTCAGCACGGTTTCCTGGATCGCGTACTTCTCCTTGTCGGACTTGTCCATCACCTCGCGCACGATCTGCTCCAGCCGGATATTCTTCTCGTTCTCGGAATTCTCTTTGCGGTGCTTTTGCTTACGCACGATCGACCGTATGCGATCGAACGAGCGTGCGAGCTTCGATTCCTCGCCGACTTCCTCTTTCTTCTGCTTTAGTTCTTCGGAATTGAAGCTATTGAGCAACAACGCCAAGAAGAGGTTGAGGACCATAAAGTTGCCCATCACCAGAGCCGGCAGGAAAATCGCGAAGCACGTACCCGGCCCGTCTTCCCTTTCCGCACGCATGCAGTCCCACAGCGGCTCGATCCACTCGCCGCATAGAATGCGGAATATCATCATAAACGAATGGAAAAAATCGTTGAAATTCCATCGCGGCACCGGATCCGGATAGAACTTGTCCAGGGTGTAGTCTTTACTAAACAGCTGCATGCCGATCACAGCGAATATATAGATCACGATCACCAGCACGAAGGTCAAATTACCGAGCGCGCCTATCGTTGAGATGATGATGCTGAGAAGGACTTTCATGGTCGTCCAGGATTGCGCGAGCTTTAGAACGCGTAACAATCTGAGACCACGTATCACCGACAAGCCATCCACCAGCTCAAACGTTAAGTCGATAAGTGACGCAGAAACGATGATCAAGTCGAAGTTGTTCCAGCCGTTATTGAAGAAGTCCTTGCTCAACGCCAAAAGCTTCAGGAAGCATTCGAACGTGAAGATACTGGTGAACACCTTGTTGCCGATGTTGAGCGCCTGCCGTATCGACTCGCTCATGCCGTGATGTTCCATTGCCAGAAAGCCGGTGTTCAAGACGATGCAGAGGGTGATCATTAGCTCAAATAGGGGATCTCTCACCACCTTAATGCAAATTATACGATTTATTTTTATATCGCAACAGAATAGATAGTTTGTAAATTTATACATACGACCTGATTCTTTTCTAGATTAGTATTAAGAAGTCCCCTTTTTTTCAAAGTTAAAAAATTATTATAATAAAAATTATTTATTATTACACGAATCAAAGTCGGAAAGGAATAAAAATTAAATCCAAATTTTGTTGAACAAACAAATGTCCAGATTTTAAACCCTATCACGTTTAGAAATAACATCAGTGTAATCCTAAAAATTGAATTAGCGAAACGTGACGAAGAGCGAAGTAATATGATTATGCCTCGAAAAACTATTTCGTGTGGTCAGAACCAGGTCAACGTTAAGTGTGTTTTACTTCGGCCCGATGCTAATTAGTGGTCGTTTATTTGGGTCAATCACGTCTAACGCATAACTAACCCAGATCCATGTTTAGGATTTTAGAAAAGCGGATATCAGTAAGTTTACCTTGTACAGACAGTTTTGAAATCTCAACCACCCTTCGTAATCAACGCAGCATTGAATACACTTATCGCAGTTTCTATCTGGAAGATCATCTGCAATCATATAATACGTTATTTTATCTTCAATGTACATTTAATAATCTGGATGTTTTAATTTTCAATTTTAAAAATATATTTAAATTTAAACAATATAAAGGTAAAATAATGCTTCATTTGTTGGAATATGTCTGCAAATAGTGCACTAATTCGGATATAGCTGATTTTGAATAAATAATGCATTCTATGCGTCAACATTATCTATTACAAGCTTTGCATGTTCAATATTTAATTAATTGCGGAATTGTATGTAATTTTGAAAAAACAAGTTTTACTCGATTTTAATCAAAGATATTGCACATTTATGTAATTGGTTATGCAAAACCTGATACTAAATTGATTAGAGGCGTACACAAATTTTATGGTCAATTCAATTATATGAAATAGCGCTCGTGCAACAAATATTATCTATCGCAATTTTTTAACATTCAGTATTGAGAATCATGAATTTTAATTAAATCACAATAACAATATTGAAAAAATGAAGTTTTTTTTCCACATATTTTTCCACAGAGTTACAGAGAAAATCAACATCAAATTAATCCGAAAATATTTCAAGCTGTTAATTAAATTATCGGGCAATATTATTTCAATAAACAAACACTGTTGGCATGTCGTAATTTTCGCTCACCTAAAACTACAATGTGCGACAGGTACTCTGGCGGCAGCGCGTACATATGTTTTTTGGTTTTGACCCCGTTGCACTTGAGCACTCGGATCTCCCGATTGCCAGTCCTCACCGACACGGTAACTGGCGCCGGTGGGCAATCTGGGCGCATTTGTTGGGCCGGTTGAATCCTGCCGTGTTCTCTCGGAGATTTCTCCTGTGACTTTTCGCGATGCTCCCGCTTGTCGTGCTCCTCGGCGGACGTGACATCGTCGCCGTCATGGTCATCCACCACCCCGGAGTCATCCAAAGACGACTGTTGATTGCTATTGTTGCTGGCTTGCCTGGAGTGCAACATACCCCGGTTCGGCGCCAGACGGTGAACCGTATTGGGTTCCGGAGGTCTGGGACTAATATTTTGAAGCGGCAAGTGGCAAGGTCGTACGCTGGAGTGCCTGGGACTTGGACTCGGACTGGGTGTAATGGATCTGCAATAGAATTCACAACGTTATACTTTAGAGGGAATTTAGTGCTTTATCAAAAGAACTATTTTCCTGAAATCTAAACGGGAAATATTGAGTTAAAATTTTGAAAATATATAGTTGATATTATTTTTATATTTGATATTTGATAACAGTTTTTTTATTTTTTGTGCTATACAATATTTGGATAAATATTATTCAAACAGAGATTATTTTGAGATTATTATTTTTTATTTTTATCATTCTAGATATAATTCTCATAAATACTGAATTAAATATACGTGATGGATATTTCGAATCGCTACGCGATCTGACATGTTGCAATTTTAAAGGGCTAAGATCGGAAGTGCCGGAATCAAAATCAACGATTATTCGAACCATTATACTAATTAGACTCGGGACTGCATGGAGTTCCAAGGTTCAATGCAAAATCGATGCTTATAATAATGACATTAACTCTGGGAATACCGAGGCACTTCCTGATTGCATGTATTATCAAATCAGGTCATTCCAGCGTTGTAGGTGTTATTATTATAAAATATAATAATTCAAGGAAAGTTTGTAATTTATTGATTAAAATTTATTGATCGATGTATTTGAAAACTTATGAAAGATGTGATGTAAGGAAGGATTTAAACGATAATCAGATAAATTTTTTTATAATGTGATTCAGAAAGTAAAGCCCTTTTTGATTTATGTTACAATTAATTTTTTCAAACTAATAATAAACAATCTCTATTCTTTTTATCAAATTTTTCAAGTCAAACTGGAGTCTAGTATTCTTTACAAAAATAGCAGTACCATAAACAATGTTCAAATTAACAATTTAAATAAATAATTTAATAAATTGTTAATTTGTTGATAATAAATAATTTTATAAACATTTGAAATAAAAAAATTTAGTGCGTTAATTTTTACGGATATAAATAAATAATAAAATTTTGTTCGCTAATTTATTTCAAGTAAACTTTGATTTAACAGTATAATAAGATTGCAGTATTATAAGATTGGCTGCAAATAAAGTGAAAGCGTTCGATCAAATTTTCGCTAAATATAAAGCGAATGTGAGTCGACGAAAAAACCGCAGATGGAGACAATAGCGATAATTTTGAGATAGGTATTGTACAAAGTTCGTTGGAATATGCATTCCATATCGTATGGCCTACCATTGTGCGATTGCAAGGCAAGCACATTTCCCTTCTTTTCTTTTATTACAGTTTCTTGGAAATGAGGGCGTTTATTATGTTTCTTTCTTTCTTCTGATCTTTCCAGAACCATCTTGCTGCAGTTTAACGACTTTGCAGCGAGCTGAATACACATATATGTATGTATGTATGTGTGTATATACGTACAGGTGTTTATTACTTTAACCTTTTATGTAGGATAATCGTATGAAAGCACCGAATACTTCTAGCGCGGAGGTGCTGACAGGATTACCTGAGACCGCTTTCGTTACAACATGTTACAACTTTTCACTTACTACAGAGTAGCAAATGCTTTAATATATGAAAAGATAATTATACATGAAAGGATATTTTAATATTCTCGAAGCTCACAAAACGTTATTTTCCTCGAATAAAAAATAAATTTATATGCAATGTCTCTTCAATTTCCTTATTTATAAAAGCTTTATAAATTAACATTTAATATTTTTATTTATGTTTTTACAAGTTTCCTTTTAAAGAACTAAATGCATTTATTTCATATAATTCCCAGTAATTTCTTTTTTTAAGGAATAAGTGTTTTAATTTTAAACATAAACAACTACTTTGATATGTTTAACATTTTCTCGGTTAAACAAGACTAAAAGTCCCATTTTATTTGTATGACTCAGTAAACGCGTGTTCCGATAACAATCAAGCCGTCGTGACAAATCGAGCCGTAGAAAAGTCGGTCGTAAATACAGATATAGAAACCTGCTGCGTGCACCACCGTTTTTCTCCTGACCGACGCTGCTCCTTCCACGTTTTCTTCTACGCGTCTTCTTCCTCGTGTAACTGCTGAGCAAAACTCCTTTACGGGCGTCTATCCTCTTCTGTTTATCTTTCGTCAGTGTCTTAATGTTGATTTTCGACGGATCGAAACTGAACGTCGAGTCCTCACGATGATCCGTCAAGTCTTTCCTTCGTTCCTGCACACAAAATATTCGACTAAATGTAAACAGAGTCACAAAAAATGTGATAAAAATGATTAATCAAACGATCGACATATTACGTTATTATATTATAGAGAAAATAGCAGTAATATAGAAATTGCTGTTAAAATTTGATACACAAGAGCTAGCAGTAACTTGCTACAAATATTTAACAATACTTAACAACTAAATACTTCACAGTCTTTTGTCTGGTATCTTCAGGTTAATTAGACAAAAGAATGAACGTGATCATTTATTCTTCATCATAAAACTTTTATAAGAAATTAACTCGTTTTTCTCAAATGAGAGACTTGGAATAATCTTTACTTAAAACTATTAAAAGTGCTATATTCAGTGTTTAAAATAGGATACTTACTTTTAGTGCAATTGCTAGTCTGTTCTTCAAATATTTAAAAAATGCGAAAATGGCGAAGGTGATAACAGTACAGGAACTCATGATGTTATTCCCATATTACAACTCTATTCTCTCAATTGCAGAGAATTTCAAATATTCTAATTAAGTTCTGTTTTTAAATTTATTTCATTTTTTAAATTTTATTTCATTTATCTCTATTACACATTTTTAAAAATTACAGATGCGTTAAAAATAATTATTTACCGATTAAAAAAAGTATTGTCATTTCAACATTTCTTATATTACATGTACTGGAAAAATCTTCATAGAAATATTTTCTTCATACTTTTCCCAGATTATCCTATTTTTTTTAAGTTCAAATTTGATATAATTCTACATTTTTACAAAAATTTTCCTATTTGCTAAATTTGAAAATGTGGAACTTTGCAGATTAAAAACTAAATGTTTACAGAGATGAAAAACTGATGTTAACCCCGTTACTTTAATTAGTTTCAACTTAGTTCACTTATTACATTATTACTTATTAAAAAAGATTCTCCTACATTATCACCATCTCCTTTATTTAACGAATATTTATTGTGAATTATTTGTAGAAAGAAATATAACCATTTTATTTTTTTTCGAGTTCTTAAATTACATTCGAATTACTATTTCGAAATTTAGTTTTAAAGATATAAATGTATATAAAAATTTGAAATAGGTGGCATACCTCGTTCGTAATCTCGGCTTCTTCTTCATAACTCAACGCCACGACAGCCAACATCAAATTTAGCAGATAAAATGATCCAAAGAAAACAACGACTGTAAAGAACGTGACGCTAATAGGTCCGCATGCTGACAACACCTGTTCCGTAAAATTTTATTTATTATTTTTATAACAAATAGCTGCATAAAATATTTATAATAATAATGATACGCTGATACATTGCTGATTTTTTCGTGAAACGATCTCAATTTCACTCGCAAAAGATATCAATTCCAATTTATGTGATATCCGATAACATTGTTCAAGAAAAAAAATGATTTTTTCAGGCTCTCTTTGTAACTTTAATCAAAAAATTCCTAAAATTGTGATGTAATAATTTGGACGAGATCGTTTAAAAAGAAATGATTACCTTTTTAAATATATTTTTTTATTAAACATTATCATTCACTCTTCCATTAATTTCCTTGAGAGAGAATTATTCCTTTGTTCGTTTCAATCAATTCAGAAAAAAACAGGTCAAAACGAATAACAAAAGCTTCTCAAAGAAACTTACTTTATGTAATTTTCTTTAAAAGACACGTTGTAGAAATTTAGAGGAACGAAAAAGCGTATGACTTTTACTACAGTCTCCATTTATACTACAAGACAACAAAAAAAATATCTTTCAGACGGTGACCTTGTTGTAGACGTCCTCCCAATAATCCAAGGTAATCAGCTGAAAGGTTGTGAGCATCGACCACAGGAAATTATCGAAGTTGGTGTAACCGTGGTTTGGATTAGGGCCAACGCAGAGACAAGTGTAGCTCTCGTTGCAGTGCCTGGAAAATAGGTAAGACCCACATTGCCGACACTGCAATATCCGTGATAGCCGTGAGAACGTTTCAAGTGTCCGCAGTATATCATCAAGTGTGGAAATATTACTCGCTGTGCGGCCTTTACCGTGTTCAGTATTCCCGTTCAGTCCGTGCAGCTATCGACTACCCTGCATTTGTTGGACAAGACTAATTAACGCTTCATTATTTTGCAAAATTACAACCGTGTAACTCTTGTAATCATGTTCTGCAATATTTCCTCTTTTCAGAAAGATATGATTTCATTATTCATTAATTTTTTTCATAATTTTTTCCATGCGTTAACATTTTTCACATAATTAAAAGATAACAGTATTAACGAAATTAACTGAATGTAGCAAAATATTTGGATGCTGAATGATATTCATTTGCATGAAAATTATCTCGCATGAAAAAAGACAGACATTAATGGATAACTACAAAATTCGATTTTCATAAAAACATGAAAAATTGCCGCAGGCGTAATATTTCGGACGAGCTTTTTACAGGAATGTCTCATTGAAAGTGCAAAGAAACCCGGACATATCGATCGAATAAAAAGCCTACTTTCCGCGGAACACCGCACCGATACCGAAACAGCGCCGTAAAGCAGTAAAGTTCGTGCGCCGTAAAGCAGTAAAGCTTTTGCAAACTTATTTATACGAGCCGAGCGAATTCTGTCGCACGTACGTGCACCCGGCGCGGCGTAATCATTTAGGGAATGGATACTCCTCCCGAAAATCGATAAATATAGAGATACTCTTGCACGTTCGCTGGAGTGCATGAAATAAACCGATCGGACGAACGATGCTCAAGTATAATCGGATATCATAATGGAAATATCCTTACGTCGCTTTTGATTAACTAGTGGTTATGAGAAATAATCATATAATATTGTCGGTGATTATCCGTAACGGTCCGCCGACGATTTTACATAATTGCCGATAATCAACGAGTGATTTATGTTTTATCGTAACGAGAACGAGTATAACGTTTCTGCTGGAAGTCGTTGAACGAAGAAAGAATCATTTTTATACTCTACTAACAGTATTGGCATTTTCTCTTTGAAAATAATTTTATCAATTCAACAACAATATTAATGAGACAAAGAATATAAAGATGACAGCAAGGATATCAATACTGTTATCGAGTTAACAAGATTATGTTTAATTAGACTATCTATTTCCGTTAATAGGTCTCTTTCGTTATTTATGTTCTTCTTACTTTCGCGCGCATCGATTTTCTTTCCAAGAAGACATGAAATTTCTATATAACTGAAAACTAGTTCTCTTCGCAGACGCTTTACTTGATTTTCGAGTAAATTTTTCCGTAACGTGGAACGAAATTTCCGTCAGGCTGTCGAAGTCTGACGATTTCCCCGGTAACGAGAAGAATGAACGTGATGTTGAGAAATTTCGCTACAGGACAGACGTGTATCGGAGAGGTGTATCCTCGCAAATTTGCCATTTTTCTCGTCTTCCTCGTAATCTTCTCGCGAGGGGGAAATCGAGTGCCACTCGTCAGGAGATGTTGACGCAAGGTGACGCGGCTCTCACGTCTCTTGAATTAGCTTATCCGAAGTGGAATCGGGTAAGCAGAGGAAGATACGAACCTGGCACCGGTTACGTTGCCACAGATGATCGGCTCCTCGTCCTCGTTGAACGCCCAATTGGATGAGTTCCAAGTCCACCTGTTGGCGACACGAAAATTCCGTTAGCGTTCCTGTCTCAAGTCCCCCAAGGCTCGCAATCTCCAGAGATTTAAAGCGAGAGAATTATATATCCGCAGTCTTTCTGTATGCTGTCGCGCTACAGTCAATTTATTAGATCAATTTTCCTCAATTTGCAGCTGTTCAATACGGCGCGAACGAATCAAATCAGCTTCGACTTTGATAAAAAATCGTGACAATGTCAAAACGTAGAAGATAAATTTAAAAAGAATAGCGCATATTTATAAACCGATATCCTTTTTTTACTAGAATATATTATGAAATATCACCATCATTTTAGGACAAAATGCATAATTTTCACGTATAATGTTTCCTCTCCCTTATTAAAAAATTATATTATTAATTACTTTGGTTTATTAATAAACAGCCAGAGACGAGTGTCGGTTAGTTTAATTAACACAAAGTAAGACTAATTTCTCTCGTTTTCATTTAACGTTGTGTTTGATTCTGGACTGCAGCTCCAATTACCTAAATGATATGAAATGGGAGCCGTGTGGCTACATTGGGCGAGAATTAACACAGCGAGAATACGCGTATTATTTGCTTATATGGGCTTTTGCCTGCGGCAGCATTTCCTCGTCGCGACGAACAGCAGGATCATCGTATCACATAGCGATACCTATACGCAACAGGAATACAACGCAACCAACCATTCGGTTTAACCAATGCGAAGCGGTATATCCCACTGAGCGAAACAAATTGCCACAGTGTGTCATTGTCATTTACTGTACTGTAAAGCTACAGATGCGATTGTTTCTTTAGCAAAAACTGGATGTGTATTTCCATCCTTCGATTAATATTGATATTTTAATTTAAATATGAAAAATTATATAAATAAAGATAGTCCTAAAGATAGTCCTAAAAAAAAAGAACCGAAAGTCCTTTCTTATTTGAATTTGTTTGTCTACAAAACCTAGAGCAAGTTTTGTAAAGTTTAAATTTGTTAATTAACATGAAAGAAATTCTATTCAAAGTAAATTAAAATAAATTTCGCAGAAATTTAAATGAGAGATCGAAAGTTCTCGCATTTCATAATTGTTTCTATCAGTCGGCCAATATTTTGTAATTTGAATTTATGATATCATATAATAATTTATAATATATAATAATTTATAATATATAATTTATAATAATTCTCTCGGAGCATTAAAATAAAATTCTCGTCACATCGCACGCGAATCGTAGGGTTCTCTTTTTACGGAGTTCATAAATAATGCGACGCTCTCGGTTTTTCGCAACTATCTTTTTTTCCATCTTCGAGTCACACGCATAAATCACCCCGCATACTCAACTCTCGTAAAAAAGCGCTTTCACATACTTTCCGAGAGTGCCTCTTAGCTTTAATGCGGTGCACCGCGGCGCATTCGTGCGTCTCCCTGAAGAGCGTCATGTCACGCGTCATGATCCGACGGGACGTGCACCGAACGCGGATCGATGTTGTCGGGTTGGAAAATGCGGACGAAAACGAGATCGGCCAACGGGTAGTTTCCTGAGCAAACCGCGATGAGCGGCCCGTTTGGCATCGCAACTGGAAACTCGATAGCAATGCTCGTAAACGTGCGTCGCGCTCGCGCTGAGGGTGCGGAAACGAATGCTCATTGGGACGCGGTGCACCATGCACCGACCGCTCGGTGACGGATTACCACACGAACATATTGCCAACACGTGCTTTGTATTTACCATTCTAATCTCTTTGACCTAATCAAAATTTTCTCTTTTTTTTAAATTATTTTTCCAAATGTAATGTAACGAAACAAAGCTTTGATATGTTACGGATCTGCACAATATTTTATTCGCACTAATCATTTCGTATTATGCGATTAATTCACGGAAAAAAAAGATTAGCTACTATAGCAAAACTATATTTGTAAAATATAGATAACTATTATTTGCAACAAGGGCTATAATTTTAGCAATAGTAGCAAAACCTTTGTCGACTTTAATAAAAGGTTTTGCTAAAATATTGAGTTTTGTTGTTATTGCAAAATTATAGCTCTCGCTGCAAATAATAGTTAGCTGTCCATATTTTACAAATAGTTTTGCTATATTAGTTAATCTTTTTTTCCGTGTTTGTAAAGAAAATTGAATACAACATGGGATAATGAATAGTCAGTGAATGATCTCTCTCACTACGCAAGTAGTTATGGTCGGCGAAAGTCAGCCACGCAGCACAGTGTGTCTTTGTTTGAATATATCTTATTTCGGTTAGCAACAATAATTGCTCAGAGGCAAAATCTCTAGCAAATTCTGTATTTCTTAAGAGATTGAGCACGCTTTTGCTAAAGGGTTTACTGGATTCCTCGTTAATGTCGTTGGTCTTAGACATCAGACTGTTTGGATCTACCACTACGCTTGCGGAAACCGTCGTTGATTATGGTCGGACTACTGCAGCGATTAAGCGTCGCTTTAAACGATCCTGCAAGATTTACATATCTGTGGCTATGCAGAAGACGTTTATCTTGATTACTCGGAATGATCCTTCTCGCCTTCGTGTCTCTAATCGAACATTTCCTTCTTCACGTAATGCGATCTTTAAAATAGAATAAGTAATAATGTAATTTCTCTCTTTTTCTTAATGTAGCATTTATCAGTTTCGATTTGGATATCACCAAATCGTGATTTATGAAAATTTAGGGATTTATTGCATTTCTCATTAATATAATAATTTTGTGATGAGAAAGATCGTGATAAGTGTATTACTTCTACTTTTCATTAAAATCGATAATTTTTGTAAGATGATATCTTAATGGAAGTACGCTTGTATTTAAAAATACGCAAAAAGAGAGAGAGCACAAGAGTTTTTTGCGTTGGAATATCAAATATTTTTCAATTTTATTGTGAAATATTTTTAACAAATTCTAACAAATTCTGCGGAATCATATTTTCAACTGCTAGTTTATATATAATACTTCCTATTATATATAAAATTGTCTGTAATTTAGAAAAATATCAGATAGAATATCCAAAATTCTGGTTTTGGGTTTCACGCGATACAATAAATCTTTAAAATATAAACGAAAAATATAAATAAAAAACTGGTAGTGCTTATATAAAATTTTCAATCCTCAGTTAAATATTTATGTCAATCTGTTAGTCAGAATTAATATATATTTAATTAAAGAAAATAAAACTCTATAAATATTTTATATAAAACCAATATAATGTTTAAAATTTCTTAATACTTCGAGTATATTTGATATAAACGATTGAGAATATTTCAGAGAAAAATATGGAATTATAGAGTTATAGATTTATAAATATGGTTATAGAGTTATAAATATGAAATAATAGAGTTAGAGATTAAGTTTAATAATGAAAATAACTTACTCCTTCCAGTCGATTTGTGTAGCATTCGGCTCTTGATGCTTTACACACTTATTTCTAAGCTCGCCCATATAAACTTGTAAGGCGAACAGTGCAAAAACCATCAGGCAGAAAATTGTCAACGTCATTACTTCAGCAAGTTGCTTGAAACTGTGTAACAGCGCGTTGATGATAGTTTTTAGACCTGTAACATATACAAGTTTATATTATTATCTCAAGCTTTTATTTAAATTTCATAAATTTATGTGTCCGTATATATTTTAACAGAATTTTTCTCAGCTTAGGGTAACTTCGATCAAAGTCTAATTAACTTAATCAGCAATTACCTTATCAAATATTTTTGTTAACGTAGATAGAATTATTAATTTCTTGTTGTTTATTATATACACATATATACACAGAAAAAAAAATTAAGGACAACGTCTTATGTAACAACGTATTATGTAGTGAGAAATTTTGCTTTAAGCAATTTTGCCGGGTGAATTAATCGCCGATTAAGTTTAGTCAAAGTTTAGTCGAACTCGTCCCAAATGGCTTAAGTTACTTAATATTAATAGTTAAGAGTTTCGCACATGGCAAGTAATACTCTCACACTTTCTAATTTATTACAATTTAATCTTCAAGCGTGATCTCAGATCATTAACATTCGCTGTTAGTTGGCAAGTAAATCGTAGCCAATTTTTTTCGAGATCGCAGCAGCTCTATTTGAGAGACATCGTATTGACCTACTATCGAAGATACGCCATTCACTCTCGCGTATCGTTAGTGAGGTATTCATTTCATCGTTCTCAAAAAGCTACGAGTGCGCTTTGACCTATCGGGTCTATCCTATGTGCTCGATAATATAGATTTTTCGAGATTACAAAGAGAATCTTAGAGAGATCCCCAATTTGCAACGTTAATCGTATTCGCAAATATCAGAAGTTTTTCATCTATTTTTTTTTTTTCGACTCCGATATTGAAATGCACGGGGAAAAAGGTTTTTTGCCCGTCGAATCAATAAATCAGTTCAGTATGAATGACTGTGTACATTTGCGTACTTTTTCGATTTGCAGGCATTTGAAATCGATATCTCGACGGACGCTGAGATAAATCACGGTCCTTTTCATCGAACATACAATAGATGCGAAACGGAACGGTTTCGATAATATTAGGAATAATCTCTGTGACCGTCCTGTGGCATCACCAAGAGATGACATTCACCATATTCGAGTTTCCTGTTCGGATGAACTTCGGTCAAAGTTCGCTGTTCTCTGTGTACTAGGTCGACCCGTCATCTCTTCTCCGTGGAAACTTAAATCCGCTTCCTGAGCCCTCAGCCGCTTTGTGTTTTTCGTTCGAGTAGCCAGGGACGGACTGACTGTCGCTTTATGGTCTTCCATTATACCTTTTGATCTCTTTAATTCAACTAGCTTTGAAGACCAAGTTGCCTCCAGAGCGATCCGTTTCTCTGCCTTCCGTTCTCTCGCTTTCACGTACAAATTTCAATGTTGTTATCCTAAAGCCGCTGTATTGTCATTTCGTCTTGATAATTTTTGTTTCCCGCAAAGAAATATAGAACGGAAATGTATAAACGCACGATTTTTAACATCACTAAATCATATGGTAATTTCGACAATGACAAGTCGGAGGAATTAAAAAAATAAACAAAAAATTCAATTAAATGGAATTGTTGAAAATAAAAACAACTCATATTTTCTACTCGGAATAATCGACTTGTTTTTTTTTTCACATATCGCTCACACCTATTAGTTTTTCAAATACCTATTTCAAAAACGAGCTTTTTTACAAATTGAGAATTTAATCAGAGACACAACTAGAACTGCAACATATCACAAGTTCAAGCAAATTTACTGAAAACGTTTTTCTCATAAAAATCGTGCCAGGGTTCTTTCATCGTATCCATAAATTCCTCGGGTCTGTAAATCAAAAGATAAAAATCGGATCGCACTCGTTTCATACGCATCACCGTAAACTGCCTATTGACGCGCGTTCCATATCGTACACGTCTAATCCATCATCGTTGGTTATTGCAAATGTACTTGGCCATGACACACAAGCGATCAAGGATCGCAAGTCATTCTGTCTCTTGATTCGAACGCGAACCACGTGACGCGAAAGTTCGGCAATTCCCTTTAACACACAATCGCAAATTCACCAATGTGTTCAACAATGGATCCTCGGTGTTGAATATTGCAAGGGGTTGCAAGGGAAACGATTACGCGATAAATGCGAGCGATTCGCAAGCGGAACTGACGTCCCGCTAAACGTCCTCATGCATATATTAATACGCAATCATACACGACCGCAAAAAAGAGCCGTACGTGCCGCGAACATTTAGTTATGTATGCGGAACATTGCGATGAATTCTGATGTAGAATATTGTAATTTCGGTCAAGCTATTAATACACAATATTGTAAGATAATATGTCAAAAAATGTATATATAAATATTTAAATAATAAGCGCAACGGGCATGCATTCTACTGTGATTGTCATTCGCTTTTTGTCGTCCAAATGGATTAACGCGATAAATCACGATGCGTTACGCGGCGCAAAAGCAAGTGATTTTTAGCTATTCGGAGTAATCGCTCATTTCAGCAAAAGGTATGTTAATGCGGGCTTAGTTTCAAGCCAGAATTAATATGAGACGCGGTTTATCTGCAACTGATTAATACGTGTCTACTGATATTGATCACGCGCATTTAATCGCTACAACGTAAACCGATGCTTAATATTCTGTCTACTATAATCAATACACATACGCTCGCGTTCAGTTCGTTTTATCCGTGATATTTATAAATATAGTATTTATTATACATATTTTAGCTCAAAGAGAAAAGAAATAATCACTGTGTGTATTATTTTTATTCAATTATACATTCGCGAAAATTAAAAACATTAACGCTAAATGCTAAATTTCTAAACTTAATTATGCTTCAATGTTTTTTTTATCAAGCTTTCAAAAGACCAAACTGGAAAGTCAAACACGTTAAAACTTTCTAATCGAGGAACTCTACTCGGTACTCCTGTTCTCGGTCGACTCAAACGCGACGATAAATATGCACCTCAGATACCGTATTACCTGGCATAATAGATACAGTCTTAAGTGCTCTCAACACCCTGAACGTCCTGAGACCGGCCAGATTCCCGACTTCCATCCCAATAGTGGCGTAACCGCTGGTAATCACCACGAAGTCCAACCAGTTCCAGGGATTCCGTAGATAAGTGTACTTGTTCAATATAAATCCCTTCGCGATTGATTTTATCACCATTTCTGCCGTGTATATGGCTAGGAAGATATATCTGTAACATGAGAAACATCGGATATCAGACCAACTATCCGCTATCATTCGTTATCGAGACCGACATGTTTACGGGGAAGTCAAAATGTTACAATGTTAGAACACGTGTCCAAACTACTTCAGTTTCCTGTAACCAGCTTCGATAAATTTATTTCGTATCGAAATCATTCTTGCTTACAATTTCATGATTTTTAAGAAATGGATTTTTCCTTATTTACATCGTTTCAAACTTTATTTTGGATATAAATCCATATTGTAAAACATACGTGCAATCATTTTTCGATAATGATACGATAACTGGATAATAATATTTAGAAGCAAATAATTTTACAAACATTGAACAGAAAATATAACAACAAATCTAACAACACGTTTTTTACATTAATTTTAAATACAATGTATATTTTCAGTTTCTTCAAATAAGATTTTATTTAATTTTATAAATGCATTATATACCTGATTTATAGAGATGAATTCATAGAGATAATTTATAGAGATTGATTCATAGAGATTGATTAATACAAATTGATTCTAAAGAAAAGTATATCTATAAATTACAATGCACTCTTATTTTATTTTTGCGCATAAATTAAACTTTTATAAGCATTCAAACTAAACTTTTCACTTCAAATCGAGATTAAATGCAGGTCTAGATTTGCGTTCGTACATAAATTGTACCGTTCTGTGTATAACCGCCCGTATCGAATCAATCATCTCAAGCATATTACAAACACAGACTTGCTAGCAATCAATTTAACTTTCTCAACAATACAAATACATCATACTTATAGAACCGCTGTCTCATGAAAAATCTTTATAAAATCACACGTTGTTGCACACATTAAAACATTACGTAATCATTACGGAATAGCTGAGGACAATAGAAATTTTGGAATATTAGAGCCATCTTTTTACAATTTACAAAAATTTTGTCTATCGATTATTTTTGATAATCAACATCGAAATTAACGTCGCAAATTTTCCTTATGAAAATTTCCTTCAGCTTCGACTCTCGTTCGTGCGTAGCGGCAAAGAATTTCGACCCAATTCGACGGCACCAGCGAGAGAGTGGATCTTTAAAGCTTCCATTCGCGTCTCAGACGTCGTGCCCTGCGGCGCTGCATCCCCCGGGCCTGCATTCTGCACCGAGGGTACGGAATAACTAGCGACGCGATTGCTTTTGCTTCCGCTTTTGTGATGAGGTGCTCTCTTCGATCGCATAGCAACGCGAACCATTCTAATGAACATTTCGCACGAGCCCGGGATCATCAAAATTGCATTCGATCTATCGAAAATAGCACGAAATAACATCGAAATATAAGATGCCTTAGGATCATAATGTCTTTTAATGTCAATTAATAAATACTTAAGCACTGCATTAATTAGATTTATTTTATTCTGCAAGTTATAGAACTATATATAACTTGAATAAAGCGACAATTTTAAGTGGAGAGAGTTTTCCTTTCAGTTTCCTTGAGAATTATTAATAAAAAATTAATATTTTCAATAGATGTTAAATTGCTTGAAACGTATATAAGTTCCTCATATTAAGACAATTAATTTCCTGAACAAAGAAGAGATCGTTTATTCACCATCCTGAAAGCTCGTTAATTCGGCACGCCTTCGCTCAGGTCGCAGTTGCGGAAAATTACAGCGAGACATATTCGGCGGAAGCATGTTAAACGAATTGCTATCCGCAGTCGACGAGAACTGTCGTGAGTTACTCGCTCGAGGATACTTAGCTTAAGAGGATTACATGCTAAGTGAATACATATGAAATGAACACCAGTTGTGCATGTTTAAAGAGAACCTGTCAAGCCTGTCTTTAACTTCCTGAATGTCACACGGATTTCGATTAGTTAACAAAAGCCTCATTAAAGTCTAATGCAAGTCTAGCCTGAGGTGATGTGTACAATGTGCACAATGTGCTAGATGATAAGTAAATTTTGAGCTAAATTTCAAGATAGAGGCAAGGCAAACGAATTGTCCATTTTGTAACGTAAATCTCAAGATTCAATGAAGGACACTTGTTTATTAAAGAAACAGAATAGATATTTTTTTGAGATATTTAAAGAATTATGAAGAAAATATCAGCGAAAAAGGGAGAGAAGACAAAGGTACTGATTCCACTAAATCATCAGTCTCGTAATTCTGAAACTGCGATAAAACGATGTTTGAAGATATTAACTGCACTAAGCACTTATAATGCGGATATTAAAAATTTTATGGTTTTACTTTACGATCTCTAACATCTGCGCAAAGAAATCAGTGCGCCAGAAAGATTTAATCTCTACCATAAAATGAGTAGAATAATAGAAATTTTGGTTAATAATCATGCATCTTTTCGGAAGAATAATTCGTCAATTTTAATGGTGATTTATCTCAATTTTTTATCTCAATTTTTTCTGCGTCACGTGATAACGAGAGATACGTAATATAATACTATATTTTGCATCCTCTATGTGAAATTAAACAAAAATAATAGTTTTAAAAATAAAATAAAATGAGCGAGATTTTATCAGAGATTGTAATAAATATTTAATTAATCACAAAATTCGAAAACAAAAAATAACTTCGTATTCGAGTTAATTAGTGACCTGTCGAATCAGAAATTTATTATCTATTCGTTCTTATAATTATCATAGAATATTAAGAAAAAGTGTGACAAATAATGATCAAAATTTGCGAGTGCAATAAATATATCCAATTTGAGAAAAGTCAATTTTTATTTGAAAACGGCTTCTAAAAAGCGATACAGATGAAAAAACAATTATGTTTTTGCATAAAAAGCAGAGGGCTCGAAATTAGAATTTTTGATTAGCAAACAATTTTGTAGCTTTCCGGATTTCTTAAAATTTTAAGAACGAAGTTTTATTAATTATCAAAATCATATAATAATATATTTACGTTTGTGTGTTTTTTGAGAAAATATTTTACGTAACGCGACCACTGGTAATTACTTGCTTTTGTCTCTTAATTGTCTTTAGAGTGTTCTAATGCACATTTATCATATCTTTACACATTTATGAGTGAACAAAGGAACAAGAAAACAAAGAAAACAGTATAACAACTTCAACAAGAATGTCTTTCATGTAAAATGACAATATCAGACTCTTATTATTATTCCGCAGATATATTACTTATAAACATGTTTAAAGAGCAAATTAATTCGTATGCAGTTATCTTATATCTTAAAATAAAAGAATTAAATTCTTCCAATACAAAAACAAATTTTTCTTAGGATCTGGAAATATCAAAAACTTTAATGTTCAATAAATTTTACATAAACATCTAAAAATAAAAAGTTTTTTCTCTATAACTTTACTTTTTATCGAATTTTTAAAGCGGATTTTGCTATAATAAATTTTTAATAATATATAACTTTTGTATATAATGTTATATAATTTTATTTATTAAATATGTTAATGATGGTATTATAATATATTAATTCTTATATATTAATAATTATTGTTAGCTAAGATATTTAAGATATTAAAAATTGAAAAATAAAAACAAAAAATATATTTAAATTAAATTTTTGCTAAAAAAACAATCTATTTGAAATTAGTTAAAGAATGTGTTATTGAAGTTAATTCTATGTATTTTATAATGACTAAAAATAATATTGTGATCGTCATTTTTAAAGAAGTATGATTATTTTATTTTATATACGGCAAGTAAGAACAGTTTCAGTGATTATTTATTTCTGATCGACTAGTTATTATTACTGCATAAGTAACACCATCTATACTTACTCGGCTTCCTCGACGGTTTCGGTCATGGCCAGGAAGACGCAGTTAAGGAGGATAGTAGCCATGACCACGTAATCGAAGTACTGATTCGTACTTAGGAAGATACAGCATCGTCGAATAGGATTCCATGGGGAGAATATAAACCAACTGTTGGTCGCCGTAAACCTATGAATATAGTTCTTGCGGAACCTCTTGGACACCACGCAGAACGTCTGAAACACAAGAACAAACAAGCTGTTATTGTCGATAAATTTCCAAATCGCAATACAGATCGGGATGAAAGGAGATCTAAACTAGATTGCCGCGATTTTTTTTAAATTGAGAGATATTATCTACGTATTATATATGTATTACAGAATACATAATCATGGACATGTACATATTTTTAGATTAAAAATTATAAACATTTCCCTCCGTTGCACAATCTTGTTATATCTTTTTCGTTACGCTAATCCGTCAACAAATTTTTTAAATTAATTTTCAATGTTGAATACCTTCGTGATATTGTTACAAAATAGATTTTACAATTCAAATATGTACTAAAAACTAATTAAAAACAATGTCGTTTAGAGATTTTCCCCATTTTATTGAAATAAATTTTTTTGGTAAAAGTTTAACATTTTTTTTTCTCTTAATAAAGATTTCCAATCCGGCAATATTCTTTTATTTAAAACATGTAATTTATCAAGTTCCGCAATATTCTTTTATTTAAAAACGCAAGTTGTTAAAACATGTAATTTATCGTTTTATGTATGCGTTTTTTTATAAAGTTTAATTGTCAAATAAAAATTTTAGGAATAGAATTCTATCACACACTAGATTTTAATCCATCAAAAAATTTTACATTCACGTAGGAAATATCTATATATTTTGTGAGTATTTTTTCTTATACACTCTCTATTTAAATACCAATACGCATCAGTTCTAAAATAAAATAGGGACATACAAATGAGTTTTACAAACAATTTAAAGCTGTCTGATGAACAATTGTCATTGAAACTAATTAAATTCTATTATGAAAGGTAGAATTTACACCTCTCATTTTTTATCCATATTCAAGTAATATAACGGTTTACCTCACTCGTTGAATGTAATGTTTAAGCAACGTGCTAAAACAGCGCAGACTCCAAAAGCGGCAGTGGGTCAACGCGTAATTATTAATAAGTTACTTCAGCATTCAGATAACCGTCGGCGAAGTACCAATCCAAAGGATGGTTCGCGAGGATGGTTTTAAAGCCGAAGGAAGATTATTTTCGGTCCAATTATTTTCTGAACAAAAGTAATAATTTGTCAATCATTTCGATGAAATATAGATCTTAACACTTTTTGTGTCGATGCGTTTCTATTTCGGCACAAAGTAAATAAATTCGTTAAACAAATTTTTTTGTCTTAATTATATTCCAATGTATACTAGATTTTTATATTGTTTCATAAATTAAAATATCGATTTGATATTTCTAGCTTCAACTGTCAGTTATTATATATTTCTACCACAAATCTGCTTTGACAGAGTGAAGCGAGGTCGTTCGTGTTGATTTATTTATCATAACATTTCCAAGATCTCTTAGAGCTCTCTCAATTGGCATCTCTCATTAGATGAGTTGTCATGTTAGTTAGTTCGAGTGAATAAAGAAACACTTTTAGTATTAAAATGTTGCTCCTAAATATAGGATTTCTTCTAACGATCGGTATGGTCACGTATGTAGAGATACCCAATTATTTTTTAGCCAGACATTTGCTTACATATGTATTAATAGTAATAACAATTCTAATAGTGTACGCACGTATTTTTGTGTAATCAGAAAAATATGATTAATCCAATTACATCACTAAATGTAAATGTTACTATTGCTGTAGAATATTTTAAACACACTCTTACGTTTTCAATGTAATTTTAATTTCGTAAAAATGACTTTAATTTAAATATATGCAGTGCATAATGCAAACTGACATTTTCGTTTTATCATCGCTTCAATCATCACTAAACAAATTCAGTATATTTTAATAGATAAGATAAATATACTGTATATACGTCTAATACTGATGATTAAGTGTAGTGTCGCGAGTGCAAATGTGCGTGATCTACCTCGATGGGAGTTGATGAATCAAAATTGAATGTCACATGAGACACATGTGTTAGATACATGTGATTTTGGATGCATCGCTTCTGTGGACTTTGAGAAAAGTTCTGAGATATTTCAACTCATAATGGTTGGTAAGAAATTTAAGTTATTTATAGTGTATTTGGTAATGTGTAGTATTTGCATGTATGATTTCATTTTCATTGTAAAGACAGCCAGAACAAATTAACACTTTGCAGTCTACATTAAACTGTAGCATTTGATTGAATCAAATATAACTATGACTGATACACAACTAGAATGAGTTCTACGCCGTCGGCAAATTGCAGAGTGTTAATAACATGGATGATAAATATTAACAGACTTCTCTCTCTCTCTCTCTCTCTCTCCACTTAATGTAATATTGATTATTGACAAGTTATAGATTTGATAATTTTTTTAAACAAATTATTTTTAAAATAAAAATGGAGATAACTTTTTTTAGTAATATATCAAATTTGTCGCGTAAAGCTGTCAAAGAGATAAACAATCATTTGTCAATTATTGAAAGATAAAAAGTAAAGTCTAAATTAGTCCGCAAATTTAGAATTGTCTGTTCTTTAAAGATATGTGATTATAAATAAATAAGTGAAAAAATAAAATAAAAACAAAGAGATAAATTTACAAAATAAAAATTTTTTCTTCTTATCTATTAATTAACAATAATAAATCTTAATATAAATCTAAACAATAATCTAAACAATAATAAATCTTAATATAAATACTAATTATGTGGTACGTATTTTTTTGCTTTTCACAGAGATAGTATGCTAAAGTGTAATATCGTTAATATTCCTGGATCATAATTATACAAGTATTAGTACATGCATTAGGGAGGATTTGTGCACATAAAGAGTAATGTTTGTTGATTGCTCGCCTTTAACTCTTGTTTAATCTTGCATTAAATGCTTGATGTAATCAGACATTAATCTATCTACCGTATTAGATAAGACTGCATCCGTTTAGATAGCATCTAAATAGGTATCGCGTGGCTCATTCTCTTTCTAAAAACAGCTTGAGAAACTTGTTTTTCGCACACGAAAAATTAAACGTTTGGAACATTTTCCTCATTTTCCCGGAGAAAAAAAAAAAAAAAACACGACAGTCACTTATTTATGTAATATTATTATAATGAGAGATAAAATTTTGGAAGTACGTCTTAGTTTTATACTGTCTGTTTATATAAAAGTTTCTAATAAATGTCTTTAAGGGATTATTAAGTATTTTGCTGACGCAAATGTTCATTAAAATACTTAATTTAAAACTGTCAGTAGCATCGAAGAACGTTTTTCTTTAGATAGTATTGCATTTCTTTATGTGCTGTTAGTATATATTTCTACGTTCCTATCTAGGCACAAAATAAGCAAATTCGTCAAATAAATATTTTATCTTGATTTTATCCTGATATATACTCGATTTTTGAACTATTTAATAATTTACAATAAAATACCCGCTTTATATTTTTTAGCCGCAAACATCGTTTGTGTATATTAAGCGTTAATTATATATTCCCACCACAAATCTGTTTCGAATCCGTCAAACGAAATTCACGTTGATTTGTATTATCATATTATTCTTCTTCGTGAACTTTCCTTTTAAACATTTGCAAATAGTAGCATGACAAGTTCGAGTACTTCAAGGTACCGGAAATAGTGACATTAAAATGTTGATGAGAACTGCAGAATTTCTTATGTACGTTATAATTATACGCGTATTGCTTATAATGATTCTTTAGTCATTCATTTATTCTTGTAATGATGCTGTTTTCGATAATTTTGAACATACGACTTTTGTTTCAAGATGATCAATACAATTGAAAACAAGTTTAAAAAGTATAATAAGAGTTGATGCCATTACATTAGTTTGAATGTTCTATTAGGTTGGCAAAAAAGTAATTTCTTATATTATATATATATATATATATACTTTCTTGCCAACCCAATATATTGTTATAGAATATTTAAAATTTATATTTATGCTATTCTCTTTTAATACATTCCAGCTGCATTTCCAATACAGATTTGGTCAAAATTACTTGATTTTAAATTGTAATATATGCAGGGTACAAACTGACGTTTCCATTTCATTTTCAATCATCGCTAAATAAATAAAGTACATTTTAATATGATAAATATACGTAACACTAAACGTAAATCGCATCGCGAATGCAAGTGCGATAGATATATTTGAACGAGAATTGATGGATCAAAATTGAATGTTGCGTGAGATGCTAAATATATGCGGTTTTGCAGACATTGTTTCTATCAATGGATTTTAAAAAGTTTCAAGAGATTTCAGAGCATAATGATTGATACAAATTTCAAATTATTTATAGTGCACTTGATAATGCATGTGTATTTACAGAGAATATATACGAGAGAATTACCTCTGTCTCTCAAAAAATATGTGTAACAAAACATCTATATCGTTAGTATTTTTTCACAATTATATATAGATATTGTCATACGGCAGAAAGGGTCAACTGTGTGTGTACATAAAGGGTAACTGTTGATTGCTCGATCTAGCGCCTTTAATCCTTGGTTGCTTGACCTTGCATTAACCGTGCCCGGTATAATCAGCCATTAACCTATCTAACTGTATTAGATTGGACTGTATCTGCGTCTAGATTGTATCTAAATAGCTATTACGCCTCTCACACATTCCCACTTTTCTAGGAACAGAGAAACTTAAGAAACTTATGATTTTCGTGCACGAAAAATTAAACGTTTGGAACATTTTTCTTATTTCTTCGGAAAAAGAGAAAAGAGTATTTGAAAGTCGTCTGTTTACGTAATAATATTGAACTAATGACGAAAAATGATTTGTGAAAGAATTGTGAAAAAATATCTTAGAATTGTATCTCTAATAAAGGAATTATTATGTTTTGGTTTATACATTATACATTCATTAAAATACTAAAATGTTCGAAGGATTAATTTGAATTTTTTTTTTTAGAATATTAAATATCCTACTACTATCGATGTTACTTCGACTAAAAAAATTACGTCCAAAAAATGGAATGTATTTTTATACATATTTTTATATCAATATATTTCGATTTCGACACGAATAAACAAATTTTTTTAACAAATGTTTTTTATCTTTATCATATTTAGATGTATATTTAAATTTTACTGTATATTTAACTATTTTTTAATTTATAACAAAATATTCATTTTATATTTCTTCAAATATCGTTTATCGGATAACAATCGTCAGTTATATTTGCGCAAGTATGTTTTGAATTTGCGGAACAAAGTCACAAAAAGCACGCACGCACGAACGCACACATCCATACACCTCCACATACTCATCATAATGTCTCTAATTGTAAGATCTTTTCGCAAAGTTTCTAAAGTAGAATATTAGTAGACATTTGCGAGTCGTGATACTAACAGGTAGTTAAAATAATTTAATATATATATGATAAAAGGAGTAAAGTACAATGAAGAATAGTGTCTGCAGTAATGGTAAATTTATATATTTCTGTTACGCTTGAAACAAAACAATTTTTTGCCATAAACCTGTTCGTAGTTTTGAATTTCTGTATCCTGTACGATCGCATTTACGTTTCTTGTTTAAAAACGATGGAATTCTTCCCTTGGCTGTTGCTGCAACGAAAATTCATGTATTGTAATCTATTTCTTACTCTTTCTGATTGTCTCATCTAATGATTATTTATACTTTTGTTCTTTTTTGGCCCCTTCTAATTATTTATCAAATAATAAATAAAAATGCAACTCTCACCTAAAAGAGTTTCAATACACTCTTGAAATTATTTTAATTAAATTAGCTTTTTAAATTAAAAAATTCGTGATACGTGCTGTGAGATTTAAACAAACTTTAAATAAACTAATCGTTTCATTTTTAATTTGTGCTGAGGAATATTTTGTCTCAAAATAAATTTTTGTTTAACGCTAATATTAACTATTAAATGTGTACCACAAGTATAAGTGTGTGTAAGATTACTTGACAAAAATCAGTGAATTAAAAATGAATATTTTACCATATGAGATTTTGAACGCAGTTTTAGACACATCGTTTGATGTTATCAACGAAATTTAAATTATTTCAACGCAAAAGAATGAAAATAATATAATAGTAAGAATATTTATAGCATATATTTGACATAGTATATGTTTATATTTGAGTGTATGAATTCATAATATTCACAATAGTATCAGCGAATCGTACATTAATTTTTATTGTGAGAAAGATAGAGCTTTTAACTACTTTTTACTAGCTTTACTTTACTAGCTTTTACTTCTAAATTTTTATCTTATCCTTATCTTATGTTCATCTTATCTGTATTTTAAATTCGTGATTATTGTTATTGTATTCGTGATTTGATAGTTTGCATTTTTTATTGCATCGATAAAAAATTCCTAAATAGTAAAGAAATTCACTGAATCATGTAAAATAATTTTAGAAAGTTTCTACTTACAGATAAAAAATACGTATGAAAGAGAGACAAATAAAAATTTTTTGCTTTAAAAAGTGGCATTCATATCTAGCACAAATTCAATTTAATAATTTTTTAAATTTCATATTATTATAAATAGACTTGATAATCTGGACTTGATAATAAAAAATGGGAAATACAAAATTAATTCGATAAAGAATATATAATAAGTGAAAATTAAAACGAACTAGTTTGTTGGTATAGCTTAAAAAATTCATTTTACGATCAACAGTACAATAACACACAATGTTCACGTGTTTCGTTTGATATTTATTCTTTATTGTAATCAGTCATTCGAATACGATTGAAAACTGAGGTAACATCACACTTGGTAACAATATTACAAAATCGAAATAAAGAATATTTTTTTTAAGAAAGAAATATTTATACATATATAACATATTTTTTTAATATACTTCAGATGGGACAGAAAAAAATATAACAATTACTTTATAACCAAACTGCATAATTAGTAAGTAAAGTTAATTGATTTTCGCTCTACCAATTTATTTGAACATAAATCAAGATTGTAAAATGCAAACTAAGCTTAAGTGTAATGTTTCTTCCTGGATTAATTAATCTTCCTTAACTCAGCAAAACAGTTTATCGACACCTCTTGCTATCCGTACTAATGTGTAAGCGGGAAATTCTCGCAAAACACAAATAATAGGAATCGATAATCGATTTTAAGACTTTTACTAAAACTTTCGCAAATCGATTAACCACTTCGTTTTGCGGACAAACTTGATATGTGTTCAAACTCAAGATGTTGGAAAAGTTGGAGAAAATAAATTTAACTGAAATTATATTTCACGTGTCTTTATTGCGATTATGCATTTATCTCGAAATGTACAAATTTGTTAGCAAATATTAATTATCTTATATATTCCGAACTATACATACATTTAGATTTTTAATTTCATTTTTTTACATATACAATTTCTAATAAATAATATTGGTCAGAGACATAAGTTATAAAACACAATATTTGTAACGATTATTAGTTGTATTTCATAAATTTAATTATGTTTTGACCCCATGGAACAAAATCACTTTCAAGATTTTGTTGTAAACAAAGTTTAAATTTTGTTGCGAGGTGGGTCAATAACAAGTTCAAGTAATTCAAGATACTAAAAAATAATTTCACTAATTTAATTTCACTAATAATTTACACAATAAATATATTTATACAAATATTAACATTTCATTTTTTTAATATTAATTTATTAGTTATTTTTTTGTTACAGCTTTGTTTTTAATTTCGTATAGTTTTAAATTTAAACTCGTGATATCCACAGTGTAGTACAAACTGACTTCCGTTTCGCTTTTAGTTACTGTTAAACAAATTCGTACATTTTAACTCCAGATAAATACTCGTTTAACGTCACTGAAACGTTAAACATCACGTTGCGAGTGCAAGTATGCATAAAAAGTCCCTTGACAAGAGTTGAAGTGGAGTATTATATGAAATTATATGATTATATTATATTATATGAAATGTGGATACTCTGATTTTATATGCGTCTCATTTATTAATGGATTTCGAAACCTTTAGAAAATTTAGCTGATAAAATTTAGCTGATAGTTAGAAATTCATATTATTTACGATATATTTACGTAATATTCGTAATATCGAAATGTAGATTTCTCTTCATGTAATATACAAATTTGTATTACATGTATTAATTTTTAATATATGTAATATAAATTTAATTTTTAATTTTGTATTAATTTTTAAATAGATGCACAAGAAACTTATAAATTATTATAAATTATAAAATTATTATAAATAATTTAATTATCAAATTATTTATAAATGCTCGTTGACCATTAGAGAGTTTACACTTTTAATTTAAAATATCTATTGCGTACTAATCGTTAGTTATATTTTCATTATAATTTGTTTTGTTTTGTTTTGAATTCATGGAACAAAGTCACATTCTCTGGGTCTCTTAACAATCTTTCTCACAATCAGTTTATTGACGTTCGCGAGTTCAGTTAGCAGTGACTCCAAGTAATTCCAAGGTATAGGAGATAATGTCATCAAAATACAGTGTAACATTAGAAACTTTTATGTGCTATTGGTGAAATGTATTAATAATAAATGTATTAATAAATGAGATATTTAATTATATTTTAAACTAAAACCTTTTATTCTTTATACGAGTACCGTATGTACTGTATGTACATCTAGAATATAATTTAATATGAATCTTTCGTTCTTTTTTCCCTGTCGTGATTAAAAATATCAAAAATACAACAAAGATTGACCCAATATATCATTTTAAGTGTTATTTTATGTATATAATTTATATATACACATATAATTTCAATAAATTCTTAATTTCACTTTTAAAATTAATACATGTGACAGAGACTGATATCTTCTTCTCACTTAATCATGCTACATTCGCAAATTTTTATATTTTAACCTAATATAAATATTTATTAATAATATTTGTTAATAAATGCTAATCAAACGATGAAATGTGAATGCAAACTGTGCGTGAAGACCTCTTATGAGAATTGATGGATCAAATTGTATTGCTAAATAAAATGCAAGGTATTTGCAATTTTATATGCATCGTTTCAATGGATTTCGGAGAATCTCGAAAGAATTCAACGCGTAATGGTTAATAAAACAATTTCAAATTATTTATAGTGTACTTGATAATACATAAAACTTGCAATATCAATTACGTAAACTCACTTTGTATACTTTAATTGGAAGTTGTATAGAAAAATACGACGAATAGTGATAACATATCATTTTAAAGGTTATTTTATATTATATGTTTTTAACATTTCATATTTATGTTATTCTTTTTTTAATAAAGTTCAATCCGATTTTATTTTCGTATAATTTTATATTTAAATTCGTGATACACATAATGCGACAGACTGACATTTTCTTTTTACTTTTAAACGCTAAAGAATATTTTAATGATAAATATCTGTTTAAGATTGCTAAGATATTGAATATCACAAATACAACCATGCGTGAATTTCTTTGACGAGAATTAATACATCAAAATAGAGAGTATTGCATGAAATGTCGGATACTTGTTTTTTGGATGCGTTATTTCTCAATGGAGAAATATGGTTAGTATAAAAATTTTAAGTTATTTACGATATATTTGATGCATGTAGCAATTATGCATACAGCATATATTTATAGTATAGTATGGTGCAGTATTTATGTATATTTATGTATATTTATGACATTAATAAATTACGCATTGCGACACACGTTACAATTATTAAATTAGTGGTTGTATACTTTGCTTTCTTCAATACTTTTCAAATTTTGTTGCAACATTTGATATGAAATCAGCGACTCAAAAAAACGCTAGAAACTGAATTTCGTGTATTTCCATATATAATTTGATGCTACCAGTTTTGGCATGAAAACTGGAAAAAGTCTTGCCAGTTAATTAGTTAAATAACTGCATAATCGGGGAATTAGAAAATCGTAAATTTTTGTCCGTAGATGACACAGAAACATTGCTGCCAATTATAGCAATATTATCGTTCGTATCTAGGACAATCGTGCGCTATTTTTATTTGTATTTTTATTTTACCAATCTACCCGTTGTGTTGCTTGGCATTATATAGCGAATTTGTATGCATCGCTCGAATGCATCACGTACATTTGTGGCAGTCGCAAAACATACGCGTCGCGGTGCCTGAACGTATTTAGCATAAACTGCGGTCAAATTACGGATTCATTTCGAGCGCAGTTTAGAGAACTAAAATGTTATTAATCAGCACATGCATACAAGGAAATTGATCCTAACTAATTTATTACATTAGGCACGACATTCTTGATTAAATTACATTTAAATAGGTATCATATGATTGTTTCCTAAATATAAAATTCTAAATATTCTGATGCTATTATTATCATTTTATATATCTTGCTGTATAAAATAAATTTTTGTAAAAAAAAGTAAAAAAAATAGCAACTGAAATCACGTACAACAAATATTCGCAAGCTGTATAAATTCATATTGTTATAATTAGAGATATATATGTGTGAGAACTTCGAATTCTCAAAACCTTGAAAAGGTTCAAGTTTCAAGGATTCAAAACTTTGCACTATTTTTGTGATTCGAAACTTTCGAAATCTAAAGTGAACACAATCACCCCAAAATCTTGATTGACTGAATATTTTTGTAGTTAGTTTTGTTAGTTCAGTGGCGAAAAATAAATATTAAATACACACTTACTTTTCAAACGATTTTAAATAATTAAATTCTTAATTTTTGCTCAGTTTTAGTTTTTTCATCTTAAAATAAAATTATTTTTATCTAATTATGTTTAATAAAGATTTACAACTTGATTTTCTGAAAAAAAATTGGTTGAGTTTTTTAATTCCTGACAAATAATCTTTTTGTTTTTAAATTAACTTCCAAGACTTCTGAGTTTTGGAAGTTTCAAGAACTTAAAAAACCTCAGATTTCGATCTCTGGTTAATAATTTGTATTTTGTATCTTATTTTTATTTTTATAATAATACGTATTAGTATATGCCTTTTTCAACTGCATACGACATAATATTTTTTCTTCTTTTTTATTTTCACATTTTTTTGTCTACAATATTAAACTATCGATCACAATAAATTATTTTCAAATTGAGATCTGATTCTGGATAATGATTCTAGGGTATCCCATGTACCTACGTTAATAGAATCGCAAATTTGCCCTTAATTGATTGTATCAACTAAATAAAATGATGCAAATAACGTGAGCAGCGACCAGTTGAAAAACATTTTCCGCACGCTTTTCCGTATGTCTTTCTCTCTCGCTCTCTCATTCGCACTCCATCCACTAGTCAATGTCCTCGTTTAACCACTTGGTGTTGATAGCTCTCGGATCTGGTGTCGATACTGTGTAATCGAATTCGTGCCGGACAATTTCCGGAATGTTGCACTGTTCGTTTCCTCTTCCGCTTTATCGTTTTCTGTTCTTGCTTTTTCGTGAAGTCTACTCGCAGACTTCGGACACGAATTGGCGACATGGCCATCGTCGCCACCTGGAACCGGCGTATTTGCGCGTTGCGCCAACTAATATCGATCCCTGACTGCTCCGCATGAGCAACACGTGCACCAGCCAACCGACCGACCAGTGACCGACAAGTCAAGCAACCAGGTCAACGTCGAGCACAAAGTGTCACTTGGCACTTGTTCCAAATAAATAATCCATGCGTTTTCGGAAGCACGACACTACACGCGGTTAAGTCGATTTCGATGACTTCGTGGCCGATGATTCCCTTCGGGGAAACGAAAGAGCTTGGACAAGGTGAAGCAGACTTATGTCACTGCACATGTCATACATCGATGGTCACATTTATCAACTAATGATACTTGATAATTGTTTAATAAGATATTCCGTTATGGATTTAGAAATCTATTATAAATCTAATGTATGTTCAAGATTAATTATATGGTGGCTAGATTGTACGTCATGATGATTAACAATGACTCAGTAATTGAAAACCTTAATAATTCAGGATGAAAGAAAATTGCTATTGCTATTGCTGTTTAATAACGATTAATAACACTGAAAAATATTGAGTAGTATGAACGTGTAAGCATAAAGAGCCATGACGAGGATGGATTGTAATTAAATATCGCGTGAGATATCTTGCGGATACACATAGTTTTAAATGTATCGCCTAAATCTGAACTTCGATGAATAGCGAGTGATTTCAATAATGTATAATGCTGAATACAAAAATCTCAAATTATTTACAGTATTTAATGTTAAAACCTACTATTCACATCAACTTATTGATTCTCTCAAATTATAATCGATTTTCAAATTATTTTGAAATGCTCATTTTATATCTCTAACCTGAAATTTCATCCGTGTAACCGTTATATTCTCATTACAAACTTATTTTGTATCGAGTAAAGGCATTCGTATTGACTTGTTATCTCAACGTTTCTCTTCATAATCTCTCTCACTGTCAGTTCAAACTTCATTAGACGAATCACTAGTGGATTAAAGTAATTCAAAGTGACATAAAAATGAAAATTTTTGAGCAATTTGTATTCATTTACTTGTTAACTTTTATTCCCTCATTGTTCTAATATATGTATATATTTCCACGCATCAAAGAAATTATAGTGGAAATTGTGATCCTACACATCGTTTTATCGATAATGGATACATGTTTTAAAAGGCTTAAGTGCTTTGTCTGTAGAAATAATACGTGATTTAATTGCCTAATGTATCTCTTCTTATTAATTACTTTTACATTAATATCGTATATTGATGTAATATTCCACGCTACTCTCTTTCGATTTTAGTATAATTTTAATTTAACGTCGTTTTAAATTTAAAATTACACGCGATGTAAGAAAAATAATTATTCGTGTTTTTGCTTTTCATAAATAAAATTTTGCTCTTCATAAATAAAATTCACATCTTGAGAGAAATATTCATTTAAATCGCTAAAATGTTAAATGCGTTACGAGTGAAGAGAACATGAAATGTCTTGACAAAGGTCGATGAATCAAAATTAAATAAAATTCTGGATACATCGCTCAATTCTGTCAATAAACTTCGAGATCTCAAGATTTGACATATAATGGTGAAAACAGAAATCTCAAATTATCATAAACTTAGTAATATATAGTATTCGTGTCAATTTTCTGAAATGCTTATTAGATTAGCTCCCAAATATTATAATTAATTTTCAAATTATTCGCATAAATGTTCGTTACTTTTAGTTTGAAATCTGTTGGGTTTCTTATTAAAAATGTATTTTGTGCCAAAACAAAGTTATCCGTGTTGATTTGTGACCTTATAACATACAATGTATATATTTTCAGCATCTCTCTTTCAGTACTTTAGTAAACATTGAATCATCAACAAGTTAAGATAGTTCAAAAGACAGTGATATAAAAATGAATCCAGGAGATTGGATACAAGTTTACTTTCTGTTCATTATTTTTCCTTTAGCATGTTTAGTTCCGTATCTCAAAGATCTAGTGATTCTGTACATATTTTTAAAGAGATTTATAGAATCGACGGATCTTAATTTGTTTTTATAATGCATCTTCTCAATCACTTTTACATTTTATGTCGTATATTTAAATATTAAATTTTAATATTCCACGCTACTCTCTTTCAATGTAATTTTAGTATAATTTTAACTTAACACAGTTTTAAAATTAAAACTACATGCGGTATAAGAAAAAAATTGTTCGTTTCGTTTCCATAAGTTTCGTAAAATAAATTCAAATATTTCAAATAAATATTCGTTTAACATTGCTAAAATATTGAATGTTGCATTACGTTACATTGGTGCAAGAGAATATGAAATGCCTTCGACGAAAGTCGATGAATTAAAATTAAATGAAATTCTGTAAACATTTAACTTTGATTACATCGCTCAATTCTGTTAGACTTCAATAGACTTCAATAAACCTTGAGATTTTAATGTATATAATGGTGAGTATAAATAATTCAAATTATTATATTTAGTAATATTCGACTTTCAGAGATGTAGCTATCATGGCACGTAATATACAAATTTGTGAAACAGATGCTTATTAGCTTATCCCCAATTTCATCTTCCAAATTGTAATCGATTTTCAAATTATTTGCAAATGTTCGTTACCTTTGAATCTTGTTTATGTAACTGTCTATTTCTCATAAAAAAATTGTTTTGTGTTGGAAGTCATACGTGTTGATTTATTGCCTTAACGTTTCCATCATCTCTTTATAATCTCTTTCAATTTATACTTTAATAAACGTCGGGTCATCAGTGAATTAAAATAATTAAAAAAAGTGATATAAAAATGAATCCGAGAGATTGGATAGAAGGAATATTCGTTTACTTTCTGTTAATTATTTTTCCTTTAGTATATATTGTATAATTTCGAACATAAAAGAAATAGTGATCCTACACTTATTTTAAATAAAATTTATAGAATTATTGACTGACGTATAATGATGGAGGAATATTGATGAACCTATTTACAAATAGATAGTACGTATATGAATGGATTTTGTCTTTCTTTGAGTTATAGAAAAAAATATATGGATTAATGTACATTTTTATGTTAATTATTTTAATATATTTTTCTTTAAATATAAGTGCTACTCTCTTTCAATACAATTTTAGTACAATTTTAACTTAAAATAATTTTAAATTTACGCAACAACAAATTGCTCGCTTCGAATCTTCATACAATATCTATCCCGTCTGGAGATATTCGTGTAATGTCGTTAACGTTGAATATTGTATACGAATTCGAAATCTTAACAAGGCCCCATGAATCGAAATTGCATGAGAGATTCTGGAGCGTATTATTTAATTTTGGATGCATCGTCGGATTCTATTAATGGACTTCGATGAATATCAAGGAATTTTAATGGGAGTATAGAAATTTCTAGTTATTCAATTTTTAATTATTCAGTATATCTGATAATGTTAAGTGTTAATATAATATATTAGTAAATTAGTAAATGTATTAGTAAATATTATATACTAATTACATAAAAAATTTTTGAATCATTAATGAGATTGCATAATTTGTCAAATAAAGAAATCCGTTGAATAAAAATGAAAGTAAAAATCGTGTAGATAAGGAAAATGCAGAACTGCAAATATAATATAACAATATTAAAGCAGATTCATATTTGAAAAAACTTTGCATTATCTTTGTTTTATTACGCGCATTGTTCGATGTATTATTATTATGCAGTTTGTTCGTGTGTGTGTGTGTTACTTAAATGCATGTGGTTGCAAATGCCGCTGTGTGTATTTAGCATAAACTGCAGTCAAATTACCGGGATGTTGCAAACACAGTTTGGAGAGCTGAAGCATTATGCACGGACACGATCGAAAATTAATGTCACGCCGAAGCCCTGTCGGAGTAGTAAGAGGAGAAATATACATCGACGATGTATATTCCCCACAAGTCTCAAAACCCATGTAACTCTCTCTCTCTCTCTCCTTTTAATTTTGATAGATTGTTCAATTTTTTAGACTAAAGAATCTTGAAGGAAATTTGTTTGAGAAATCTTCGCACTCAATACTGTTTATCTTCTTTACGAACATCTAAATAATAACTCTTTGTGTACGATATCTAATTTAACAAACAAGATTTTGCTTGACAGTTTACTGTTGTTTCAATTCTAAACTAATAATACTATATTCCGCACTACACTAATAATACTATTAATTTCAAAATTTAAAAGAATAAAATGTAGTTAAAAAGAGAATTAAAAGTAGGAAACGTATTTGCATATAATAAAATATACAACATTTCCTTTTAAATAAGATATTTTGTATAATATTTTTGTATTGTAAAATGAAGAGAAATTTAATATATTAAATCGTTCACAAATATCTTCTCAAATGAGGACGAGTGTTATTTTCTTCGACATAGACGAACTCAATTCAGAACGAAAATACTCATAAAAATATCATTGCAGCCCGTTTGCAAGTCGGCGGAAAAATTGTTGTTATCAGAAACCGTTCGCGCCGAGCTTGTTGCAACCATCCTGTTGAGATTAAAAATTCTGTGGAGAAAAAAAAGAACTCGCCATCTCTGTGTATGGAAATCGTGAAATGTCCTCGGGCTATCATCAAAACGGAGCAACCGTGCTTATCGTCATAACGATAGCTAGTTCATCTTCTGCAAATGTAAATCTCTTACACAAACCTTGCATGTGAATTTACACGAATTTATCTCATTTTTAATCAGAGATTGAAAATCATTAAAAAAAAAAAAAAAAATGTGTGAAAAGTAACATATATTATCAAAAGTAAAGATTTCGATTTTAAATAGTTGATAAATATTAATGTTTTAGAAAGCGATTTATAAACAAGAAAACTAAAAAATCCCAAAATAATCATATACAACAGAATACCATATTTGTGAACAATCATATGCAATAATTATTGTATGAACAGTTCCCGAAATATTCTGGAATATTTTTTTAAGCTTTGCTAACAAACTCGAACTTTTTGTTTTATTCAATTTTATTTACAGTATCTTCCTCGATCTTTAATAATATTATAGTTTATTATGATTTATTATGATAAATTAAGGTTTATAATATAGAAAAGTCTGTGCTAATGACAACGTAAATAAACATTAATCGTTAACATAAAGATACAAGATTTACATTTGTATCGCTCTTTTAGTATTATATATTCATATTTGTATCACTTTTTTATTTATATATTTTTCTTCTTATAAAATTTTACGCATTACCAAATACGATACAATTTACCGAATATTTCGTATTTACATCGTAAAATATCGGAGATATTTTATTTAAAGAAATTATACAACAGTTTTGGTTTTTGGTTTATGTTAGCGTTCCTTCTAAAAGGAAAATCGTTCGTCCGACGTGGTTGCTTTGAATGATTCATCCGGGATGATCATCAACCGTGTAAATCCAGCTTGAACATAGGACGCGATCGTCCGATGATCGATCTCGTCGCGGAACAGCTCGACTAAAAAAAAGTCGCGATAAAGTAAATAATTTTTCGGTTCAATTGCTACGAACGGCCGATCGCATATGCCTATGATAAGCTAGATGCTCCATTTATACGTATAACAAACTCTACAGTCAAGTTTCCTTTAGATCCAAACTGGTAGTTGAGACAAAATAGAAACAATTTTCAAAACAATTTTTGTTAAAAATATTCTTGTTTTAAATCTAAACAAGAAGGTTTCGATAAAACTGTTAAAATGGAAACTTCGAAACGAATTTCTGTTGCATTTCACATGTTTATGAAAAATTAAATTAAAAATAAACAAATATGACGTTCAACACAATCCTGATTACAAATATGTAACTAAATAAAATCTTATTTGACATTTTTAGAGAGAAAATTTTTAATTTTATTTTGTAAGCATTATCCGAACAAACAGAAATGGAAATACAATATAAAAAAAACAAAGCTTTGAGTAATTAATTAAAAGAGTGTACCTTTAATAAAGTTATTATGCATATTTGTAAGATAATTTATTCCTCGTTTACAATTTATGATCCACAAAAAAGCTAGATTGTTTCTTTAAAAAAGAATATATCAAAAAATAAAATTAATTATGATACATTTATTCGAAAAATACTTTTTATCGAAAATTTAAACAAGGCCGAACGAACACGTATGTTATCATGAATTTCACATATTTTACCATATATTCACATGTTCCATTAGATCTTTTCATATATAATTATGTTAAGAATATTATTTCAATCGTCAATTACAAAAACTAATATTTTAGAAAAGTGTATCACGAATCAGCAAATATTTATATATTTTTATATTCATGCAAATATTCATGTTCTTCAGAAATATGACAAAAATATAAAAGAGAATCTTCTCCATGTTAACAAAGATGTTCACATACATATTCGAAATGTAGAGTAAAAACTTTGAGAATTTTACCACAAGCCAAAGTGCATGTATCTAGTCCAAATTGTTCAAATGCCATGTTCTTGACCCAAAACCCCGGAAGAACTTTGAGAACACTGCGTATAGTATATTTTACGCTCCTATTTCCCGTTATCTTTTATCTTTAATTTAATATTGCATTTTTATTTCTGTCTAGATCCTTCATGTCTAATCTAAATTATTCAAGAATCACGTTCTTGACTCGAAACCCCGGAAGAATTTCGTGAACGCTCTGTATATTTTATTTTTCTATTTCCCTTTATTTTTTATTTTTAGTATAATAATATATTTTTCATTTCATTTCTTCTGAATGTTCCATGCCATAAATATAAATATCACATAAATCATATTCTGCTTTAATTGAATTCGAATGTCGCACGATTCTAAATTATAACCGATTGTAAATTTTTAATTTTTATTATTGATGTAAAGCGCTCTCGCATCGCCAAGCTTGTTAATACCTTTTTTGCCTAAGATATAACTATGATAGTGTATACTGTCTACTGTAATATTTTCAGATTAATGTTGGAGTTTATTCATTGCTAGCGGAAGTAATATTTTATTGATTTTATTATCTGACTTGGGGGAAAGCGAGTCTACCAATCGTTAATTTTAAGCTGCTCACTATCGAAGAGGAATTATTACCTCTCCGCGGACATAAATTAAGTCTGATGTTTTTATTACGTTAAGTCATACGTTTTTTATTTGCATCCAGAAGAAGGAATTACTCGGGAAATATTTATTGAAATAAAGAAATGGATAATATATTCATAGTATACTGGCAATGTGTAATTTCAAATATCAACAAAATTTCTTTTTAATTCAAACTTTATTAGATCTTTTATGGTAGAGATTTTAAACAAAGATACTTGTAAGATAATTGTAAGGTTTTTTATTAGTAAGATATAGAGAATTAATGAACTTTTTATATGAAAGTGTTATAGACGGAAATTTCCTGATATTATTATAATATATTAAGTTTATTTGCATTATATATATATATATATATATATATATATATAAAATGTTTATTCGCAGCTTAAAAGTAAAAAAGTAAAAAAATATAATTATTTTTTACTAAAATATAATTAAAATATTTTTGTATTTCTTTATTCTTGTATAAAAAAGCATAATTGTATTAAAATGGGAGAAGACTTACTTTAATTATGATATATAAAAAAACAGAAATCTATGTGTGTAATCTTTTGTACATGTATTTGTGTAAGGGAAATAATAAAGTTACTATTATATACCGTTATTACTATTTTCGAGGGAAAAATGTTTAATAAGAAGTAATTTTTAACTTAGGATAGTATTGAAAAAAGGATTTCGATAATAGATAACTATTTCAAGTCTTATAGAACTATATTTCTGTCTCGACAGAAAAGAAAGATGCATAATATAGTGTCTCAGCCGGAACAATTATACGCAACTATAAGTGTGAGTGTGTTTTGATTAAAACTAATTATATTTAATAATAAAAATTATAAGCAACTATAAGTGTGGTTAATAATAACTATTTAATAATAACAGGTTAAATATAAATAAGATTGAGTACCACAAAGAGAAATGAACTTGTGTACTCGTTAATATAACATGCAGACTCGATGCAAAATGTTTTTAAATCGAATCTAATCTATGTGAAAATAGAACTGCAGTATACATTAAAACTTAACTAGCGGAAATTGCTAAAACACATGAAATCACTAAAAATAATTCGAGTATCTGCATACCAAAGTTTAAACGCAAAAGTTCTTTCCAACATAACATTCATAAAAAATGTTTTATGTATAGGTTTCATTGAGACATTGAGACATTTATCGGTACATACACTTTTCAATGTGATAAGAGTTATATATGATCCAAGTGGTATATATCCACGATTCGTATAAAGCACGCATAAGGGAGCTCGTGGAAAGAGTTCTTATTCATTGTGAGTTGTCAGAGATATTTGTAAAAATGTAATAACAGCAGACAGAATAGACGAACAGGCATGGATTGAGTTAGGTAATAGAAAAAATTGCAAACTATTGAAGTAAATGTGAGATGTAGAGCGGATGTTTATTTTCGAAAACGAAAACGATTTATTTTCGAAAAATGGTAATTTGTGTTTTATGTCTTAGAAATATAGAGGATAAATATTCTCCACGCCCTCTACAGATAATTTATGATGGGCAAAACGTGTAGCAAACAGAACGTACCTACCATTTGTGGTCTCAATTTCGTTAATTGGTAAATTCCACTGCTAACTGTACGATCGATGTAAAGACAAGTAACGGTGATTGGGGTAACGTTTGGACCTGAGGATAGTATCGATCCGGCTGAGCCACTGAATCATGCGATCGTCGCCGTCGTTTACGGGGTGCAAAAAAACGACGTGACGATCCAATCGCAAAGGTTTAATCGAGCGCGATGCAAGTCGTCGGACAAAAAGTCTTATCTTAAAAGTCAAGTCCGAGACCGCAGTAGGTCTAAAAATAGTTTCCGTAGAACAGGTGTGAGGGAAATGCTTCACATTTATATATACCTCGAGGTTGTCGACTTGAAAGTTCGTTCAATGTCCATAACTTGTGATTTAATGCATCAGACTTGCTATTAAAAAAAAGTTTTTAAATTTAAGAACTTTTTTAACTCTTCATTAATGGGTTCAATTTTTCTTTAACAAGACAGAGAAAAATGACACAACGCGTAATAAAATACTCGTAAATAATAATCGATTATTTGTATCACTTTTTAATTTACTCTCATTATTTTAATTTATTATTAGTATTAACTATTATTAACTATCCAAGCCTTTTTATCGTATGTATACCTTTTTCGACGCTCCCTCAATAATTAGGATTTAATTCAATAATTATGATAATTATATGCATATTTTTCAAATCTCGAAATAAAGAAGCTTATGCTGTAATCAGGTGAACTCTACAAAGTAATATCCGGTAGCGTAATTACTGTGAAATCGTTGGAAAATGGAATAAAGCGCGAGGATGAAAACAATGCGGCGTAATACTTCGTCGAGTACGATTGAGAAGTTTAAAGTTCATTACGCAGCGGGAAATTATACATTCCATCGGGCGCAAAATAAAATAGGTCGTGAAACACCCTCCGCGCACGTCTTCGTAAATGTGCCATACCGTCACTGCACTATTTATACACATGCAGGTGCTACCTGAGCCATTTGGGAGGGAGGGATGAGAGACCAGAAAGAGGGTGCGAGAGAAGGGGGACCGAGGAGTAAGAGAGACAGGGGTGAATATGCGGTGCGGAGTAACGGTAGGAGTGTGCGATTCTTTTACATTTCTTGTGCGCAATTTCAGCGCAATGCACCAACCGGCTAGATCAGATGAACTCGTAAGATTGCCGCGCGTATCTTAAATAATACAAGTATCACCAGGAACATGGTTTTCGCTTTAGATTTCGCAACCACGTTCTTTACAAGAGAGAAACACCACTTTTTTCCCCGCTCGCGTCTCGATATATTATGTTGAACGAAACAGCCGCTGTCGCTCCCGAAAAGCAAACTGTTACTCGTTATTCCCGTGTAATCAGAGAAAACGGGAAAATTCCACGCACACAAGGATTTAAAATTCAAATTGCTGATATTTGAGCGTAATCCTTTTTACCGCGAGGGGTTTGTTTTGGACCAATTTAATCCCTCGCTACATCCCGAAACCGCTCGTTTTTACGCCTCTTTATCGTCCGAAATTATTCCTGGCGTGATATACAAAGTGTGGGATATATTTTAAAAAGTGAGAATCTGGAGTACAGTTTTTTGCTTCTGAGTGAAATTGTTCTAATTAATATTTCTAACATGACAATATAAAGTATTAATTTCCGGTATTAATTGCAGAATTATTTAATATCAAATCGATCTTATTATTTTCTCCTTGAAATTTGTAAATTTTATAATTCCAACATAATCAATTTTATCTAAAGAAAATGTAATAAATGCAAAGAATATATTATTCTCTTACTGCAAAAATCTTAAAAAAAAATCGCATAAACTTATATTTCAAATTTTATCCAGTTCTTAACATTTTTTTATTCTTCTTACGATTTCCTTAAGAAAAACAGATGTGAAAACTTCGAAAAATCGAAAACAAAAAATCGAAATTTTGACAAGTTGTTCGAAAAATGTTATTTGAAATAAATTTATGCAGTATATATTTGTTACTAATAATATAATTCTTTTAATATTAAATCTCAGGCTATATTAGTATCAGTAAAGTATGAATCACAAGTAAATGACGCGCGCGTGTGTCCTAATGCTGTAAAAATTCTACCGTAGGAATTACGATGAAAATTACAATTTTACAGTTAGCGTGTCAGGGTGTTAAACATATCCACCTTCGTGTAACTTTCGACAAATGAGGTTTAAAGTCAGAAGTCACGCGTCGTGCAAGCGCATACAGCTTTCTTCGTTGCTATTTATTAAAATGCAGATGTGAGAAGACTTAGGAGCAGTGACAAGCAAAGTTGTTGCTTGCAACTGCTAATAATTATATAACTAGAATACGCAAACAATGTTAATTAAAACCATAGCTCTTTAATTCGGGCAGAATTGTTTGTGAAAATGTCAATTTTATTGGTGTGTATTCACAATTATCGTTGTGATGACGTTCAACCTTTGATATAGAAATATCAAAATGCAGGTCTCACACACTTAAAATTCATTTAGCTCGGGTGGAAATAAATTGTATCATTGCAATATTGTTGTCACACGAAACTTTATCACCGCGACGTGCTATCCACAACGTGCAATCTGCGCACGTTCATAAAATACTATACATGCGAAACACGGATGAACCGCAAATAAACTCGATGAGAAAAACAAAAGGATCTTTAATAGCGTAGTCAGGATCGACTCTTTTCCCTACATATTTGTTTATTTCAAACTCTCCGAGAGTTTCTAGCTCCTACGCGATTGCTCCGCAAAAACTTGTTTTCAGCGTATGATATAGAGAAAGCTATAATATGATAGACTTTTCAATAGAATGTAAACACTTTCCCGCAAACAGGAGATACCTAAAGTAACAGCAACTAAAACAGCGAAACCAATCAAACAAATTAATTATTTAATTGTGTAATACTAAAATTAAAAAATTATTATAATAAATTTGAAAGAGACGTAATTGATTTTGCATGAGATTAAATCTGTTTTTTAAAAACAATAACTTTCATTCACATTACTTTAATAATTGATTAAACAATAATTAAAATCCATCTTAGGTTAAAAACTTTTCAATAAAAAATATTTAAGTCAAATCCTAAGAAAATGTAAGTTCTATTCTATATATATGTATATATATATATATATATATATATATATATATATATATATATATACATATATGAGATAGATAGATACATATGTATTCTTCTAAGTTTTTTTCAGCTCTTTCAAAAGTAATAAGGAGGATGTGCAGAACGAAATGTTTTCAAACTTGGCAAAATGCTCCGGAAAGATCCCATCGGAAAGATCGAGATTAGCTAACTGATTAACTAACAAATGATTTTTATTCTAGAAAGTTGTAAATTCGAAATCTACAAATTTGTCGAAGTCGGAAAGCTAATAAAAATGTAATTAGAAATTAATAAAAAGTTGACAAATGTAATTAATTCGTAGGAATATAACGTACAACAATTCGATAATGAGATCTTTGCTTTAAAAATAAACGTACCATTTAAAAATAAATATATTTTGATTGTAGAAATTCAAGATTATCGTGAAGATCACAATCTTCTTAACATAAGTTTTGTAACAACTTATGATAAAGATAAGCGTGATTTTATTCACGTCACGAAGCACAAATATTTCTTAGAAAAAGTAGCAAACAGTCGCATTTTGCTATTGTTCTTGATTTTTTCGATGTACGTACATTATAATAAAGATAAAAGTAATATTATTTTTCCGTGTTTAACATCGTTAGTTATTCATTACGCAACCATGACATATTTTTGTCAAAAATTGTAAGCGAACTAAATATTGTTGCAAATATGTAATATTCAATACGTTATTTATCGATAGGAAAATTTGGTTTTCTGGATTTATTTCTTTCATTATTCTTTCGAAAGATCGATTTCCCAAGGGAACAAAATTATCTCTCCTCATCGTTCCTCTGAAAAATGATACTCGAACTCACGATCCGGTGATTTTTTGACGCGACACCGAAACCCGTGATCGGGGTGCATTATGCGCGCATATATGACGCTGTATTTCCCCTTGGTAAAATTCTCCCTCGGCAGTTAGGTCGTTCCACGTGGGGGAAAATAATAAGCTCGGTGCACGCAGCTATGTGAGACTGAACGGCGGCTCGCGCATCGACCGGCGATGCAACCGTTCTATATACAATACCTTTCGCGATTTTTATCCGCGCCGGCCTTTCGACCTCCTCAATCGAATTCGTAGCATAGTAACGAGGTGCAATTGTTGTACGAAATATAAAAAAATGATATAAGTATCACGGATATGTAAAATAATTCTCGACATACACGCATCATACACATGCATTTTCTTCTTCTACTTTTGGTTTAGCGACAATACATCTTCGATATAAAAATGATAACTTTGAGTATTTTTTAAGTATTCAATTATAAAAATCCCAGTTGGTGGTCAGTGGATTAGCACTATCAAATTCTTTTAAAACGTTCATAAAAACCACCTAATATATAATTTTAAATAACGCAAATAGTTAGATAACAATATAAAATAAAAAATGTGTTATTCTGTACAACATTCATGTGAGTATAGTCTTGTTTATTATATAATATTTTATCATTGTATATTTACGAATAAAAATTCTTTCCTAGTACATACAAATTTAATGGGCAGGAAACATGTAAACAAAAACTTTCAACAAACATATAAAAAGTATATCGAACCTGTAAAAGACGAGAGATAGAGACTTTTCTTTCACGTTTCATTCGGTAAGTAGAAACGAGTGTTTTTATTCGGTGTTACGTTGAGAAATAGCTTGTTGACGATGCTTTCACCGATATTTTGTCGACGTCGACTTTAAGACAACATGTATTCGTCATTGTAAATGTTCACCGAGTCTGTGCAGTGCGTCGAATAAATTCTGAAACTTTCCATTCGGTCGTTATTGCGATGATAATACCTTCGTTGGCCAGGAAAACAATAAATTCGTTGTATTTACAATGAAATAATCCTATTTGAGACAAACTTCATTTTCAAATCTACGATACAGAAAAATAATATCGAATGTTCACAGCGGAAAATAAAATAATAATAAGCTCGACAGAAAAATTGCTAACGACATAATTCACAACGGTATAGATGCCTTCTTCGTTTATCGTTAGTGAAATTTAATCAACGCGAGATCTAGCTCTGTCCTTTTCGGTCTTTAAATCGTGCAAGAGAAATAAGATAATAAAAAGACGAATTGAGATATGAAAACGTAAAAACGCATAAAAACGCGATCGGGTAATTTTCTTTCTCATAATTTTAGAGAATATTGACTTGTACAATACAATTTTAACCCACTTTACACGTCAGTCACGAACGTTACACAAGTGCGATTTTCTTTGTATAGTCGATACGTCGCGGTCGTTTTGTATTCCATCGCATTACATCAAGTTTCTTATTCCCAAAAACAAAACGGAAAATGTGTTTCAATACGCCGACAAAAACGCAAAACAAAATCGGAAATCTGTACACTCGTGAGTAAAAGTTGACTATCTCCATCTTTCTAGAGAAATGGAAAGACGTACGTTTAAATAATTGCACTTTTGATGCACATTTATATTCATAGTGATATGATCACATTAGTGATATAAATGAGATTTAAAAAAAAGTAAAGCTCTAAGTTACATTAATTCATTTGCAGAGATTGCCGCTAAATGAGGAGAAGAAACGTGTGAGTTCGTTTAGAAATGCGAAATTCGGGGTTTTGCGCAAAATGTGCTTTCACTTCTAGAGAGATTCGGTATCGTACGAAATAATTTTGTCTGCGGGGGCAAGTTCAATTCTTCGTCCCGTCCGTTGCTGCTTAATGAGGCGACTCGGTCGTTTCGTGCGTGCAAACACTTTCCGTGTAATCGCAGTACATTTCTCGGGCCACGCTATCGATCTCTTCTCAGCGGTGCAACGTTACGTGAATTAGATCGGCAGGTAGAGCGCGGAGGCAGAAATGCACGAGTATGAGATATGACGGTATATATTGTATAATATATCGAATGCGGTCGACGTTTTACGAGTCATTCGATACGAACCTAGTAAGCGAACGTAATTTCTCGTATTTCGAGCAAAAGATAGAGGATTCCTTGGATCAGATCTGTTCAAGCTTATCGTAAAGCAAAGAAACGAAATGGCACTTACATTTCGCAATCGTTCGAAACATCTGACCGACAAGAACTCGAGTGTACACTCGTCGAAAAAAGAAAAAACACGTGCGAAATTATACACGAGGGATTATAACATCCAAACTTGTGATACTCATAACGAAGTTGTTGGATCGAAGTAGAAACTCAAATAGAAAACTGAGATTCTCGGGCGATTGAGCTCGTTTTGAGAAATGCAATAGGGGAAGAAAAATCTTGTAAGGTCACAGGAGTGAACGGTTATTTTCTGAGAGAAAGGTCCAATAATGCATTGCCACAAATATATTTACTCTCTCTCTCAATGTATAAAATTAAAGGAAATTAAAACAATTTTATATCTTAAGTCTCTTTCTTCTCTTTCGCTTAAGATTAAAATATGGAATATATAATGAGTATTAAGTTTACAGTATAACAAAAATATCTTAATAAATTTTAAGGAAACAGAAAGAAAATATTTTTCAAATACCTTCTTCTTCTTGAAAATTAAACATAATTTTATCGAATATACTTGTGCATGTTTTGTATTTTTTATTTTACTGTGTATAAAGTCGTTGTTCGTTACTGTCAAAAAACAGACAAAATTATCAATGTTTATTACGTATAACCGTAATTAGTAAGTTTATGTAATGAGATTTCTTCTTTTCCTCGCTTAAGTTCAAAATACACAAAAGATATATTTAAAAAAAACAACGAGAATAGCATACAAATCAACTACTCGGCGATCTTATGGGACATCTGGTCTCAAGTTTAACAATTGGTCCATCATCAATTGATCGCGAATCGTGAAAGTTATAGGAGAGTTGATTCGCACGTAGGATTCTTTTTCAATAATTTCTAAACCTAAAAACAGACGAAACTTTACCAAATTTTATCGAAATTTTAACAAAGCAATATTCACGTACATAATTGTAAATTTCTTTTTTTTTCTCTTTTAAAATACAAAAAAAAATAAACATTGTGACTCTCACGATATATTGAAAATCATAAATTCAAGAAAGTTGATTTGCGTGCATAAAATTTCTTTTCTCAATAAGTTTCGAACAATTCTCCTTCCTTCCTTCGGCGAACTGAGCGTAACGGCGAACTTCGTCGAACGCACACTTGCGTGCGTTCCGCACTTGTCACTGCCGCGAGAATAATTACTCGCTACGCCAAAGGCATACGTGCGCAACGCGACGTATCGACAAAATAAATACATTTCGCCGTTCGATAATTCCGAATCAGAACTCACCGCGCTGTTCCGCGAAGAGCGTCGTTCCCAGTCAAAACAAGAAAAAACCAAGCGAAATACTTCCCTTCGAGCGCCAATTCCAAGAACAGTTCGCTCGCTCGTTTACCTGCGGAACAACAATAGCTGGAGATGGACAAAGGACGAACAATCACAAACAATCCCCCACCCCACTCATTGATAACGAGGACACGCGGTGGGAGACGTACTGGATCGCGTATTATAAATACTCACGTACACCTAATCGTTCGGCGCTCTCGGCATCCTCAACTTCTTCTTCTTCCGGAAAAAATGGCGTCTGTGACGAAAAGTGGCTAACGAACTTCTCGACAATCTCGATACGCGAAGTGCGCGCTCGATATATCGATATATCGCTCGGCCTCTTCTGTATCTCGCTCGCGCACGACTACACGCGAGTGACAAGTGCAGTACTTTTAATCATGTCGCTCGATTGCTTCCGACGACGTGGACGATTGCAAGCGCAGGTAAGAGGCTTCCCTTTCGCTTCCTCGCGACGCATTCGACAGATTCGATAGATCTGAGGTAAGGAAGGTGCTTTCTCCTTCTTTGCCGGAGCTTCTGACGATAGGCGGCTTTTCATGGCGCGACAAAGAGAGCCTTCGCTCGTCAGTTCGTCGAGTGCCTCGTGACGTTTTCGCGTTTTCTCGTCAATTGACGTTTTATCATATTTTCCGGTCGCTCTGTCAGAGTGTGCCTCGCTCTGCTGACGTAAATCGCGTAACGTCGCACGCGGCGAGAAGATCGATGACGCAGCTTGAGAGATGAGTTACGATTACGGAAATACATTTGCGCGGGAAAGGAACCACGGAACGAGACGAAGAATCGGATCTGTCGTGCCGCGCGAATTCACTTCGAGCATTCATTTCTCAGAAAGAGGAGCATTCACGTAAGATAAAGTTTCGCAGAAAATTGACGCAATTCTCCGGTCAACAGCAAATTCTGCGGGAAGTGAAGTTTATGTTGTTGCGCCTTCGAATATTTAATTAACAAATATTTAATTAACGAATATTTAACATATTTTTGTTAAGTAATTAACTCGTAGTCACGAGATCCAGAGAATTATTTGCCAGTTACTCGCCGCCTCGACCTTTTGGAAAAGTCAAAGTTTCATTGCGAGCTTTGATGAAGAATAAATATAATTAAATAGCACATTGGGATAATATGTTGATGTTGATAAACAAACAATAAAGTTAACTAATTTGTACGATAGCAGTTAGTGTCTTTGGTTTTTTTCTTTTTTTTTGGTCTGGTTTATTCTGTGATCTGTATATTTTGTAAAAGGCCGCGCACTTCTCACAGGGCGCAATGTCGAGTCAGCTTGGTAGTATTAAGGAACATTCAGCAATCCGCGAGTTGCTTCCCTTTATTTAAGAGTGTATTCTGTAAGAAGATTTTCGCTCTATAAGCTCTGCAGCTCCGTAGCTCCTTTCTTTTCTCTCTTTCTTATTTTACAGCATAGCTCGTAGAGATACGGAGCATTTTTACAGAATAGATCTTTTAGTTCTGTATTCTGTAAGATTTTCGCCCTATAATCTCTGTGGTTTTTTAGCTCTTTTGCTCTTTTTATATTCTTTCTTTTTTATTAATATAGTTTATAAAAATACACGTAGCGTCTTGACAAAATATATCTCTTAACAGTTTCAGATTCCCGTAAATGAATTTTATTATTCATTGGCGAGCTACTTTTTGCAGTGTATTCGATTAAATATTACATATCGTTTTTGCACAAAAAACGACACAAATATAGGAATTTTGGTGTTTGTATAATTTATCAGTTCGAAAATGTATGTGCTTTTTATCCAGAAAAACGGAGAGAGAAATTCAGGAGGAATTATAATTGTATGTATTATTCAGGTGCATAAAGTTATTAATATGACTTTGTCTGGAAAGTTAAAAGTTTAAAATCGTTCTCCTAAAAAAAATTGCTATTCTTGACTTGCACTACTTTTCTCGTGATTCCTGCTTAAAGTGTTAGATACAAAACGATAGAAAATTTGTCTATCATGCCCTATAATTTTGAATCCCTTATTTCACTGACTCATGAAATTTCGTGAATATATTACATCACATTTTGTAAAATACGATTAAACTACATCCAAACCAATTTTGTAACCATTATTATAAGCAGAATTGTTATGAGAGAATATTACAAATAGTTTATATTAAATAATAATAAATATATGCAATATTTCCTATGAACGAGAAACATCAACTTGTTATACAAACATTCATGTACTACATTGACTGAAAAGAATAGTATCATTAAATACGATTAAAATATATAGAAAGCGATTATGCGATTTCGGTACATGATGAAAGTTATATAAATCAACATAGAAAAATTCTATTCATTTCTATTACGTTCAATCACTTTCTCTTAAACATCTTAAGAAGGGATGTCACAATATATAATACAATGGTTGTTTTTTCTGCTAGAAATCGTGGCTGGCGGAGATCTGCAGCTTGTACCAATGCACTACACGACGAGTCGTTCACACGACGATGAAGTCACGTACGGAACGCACGGTCATAGGATTGACTGCACGACCGGCAACGAGACGACGCTACGACTTGCCGAAGGTAAGTACCATTCGGTTAATTAAAAGCGGCGGAAAGCCTTGCGACTCTTGAGACTCGGAAGCGTGCCGTTTGTAAGAAACTGCGCCCGAAAGTGAAAACGCGACGTTTAAACGGCCAACGCGGCGCTTCCTCGTCTCGAAAAACGCGGGCGTAGGTGGGATATTTGTTTTTTTTTCCATCGACAGCTCTCCATTGACGAGTTCACAATACGGCTTGGAATGGCGCGCGTCGTCAGCGAACAACATGCACGCAATAATTGGAGAAACGTGTCAAAAGTTGTACCGACACGCTTCACGCGAGAGTAACATGCGATTCTTTGATATTGCTCTGCGACCGCCACCGGCGAACTGCCACTTCTCCGCTTCGTCCCGCTTTGACGTCTAAATAACACATAAAAAATATCCGCGACGTCTTCCAAACAACGTGTGTAACGATAAACATTGATGGCACGTAACGTATAAAATTTCAAGCGACGCATGTAACGTTTTAACGATGGTTAGAAACCACGATAGTCGGAAGCGGAGGTGTATTTATACAACATACCGACCAATATTAATCTAGAACGATGTAGAAAGACAAATATCCCACGTTTAAGTATTTTTATTCCGTTCTCGAAAACACGGAGCAGCGATGCTTGTCCGAGTATTGAGAGCGCAAAAATTAACTCAGACATGCTGTTTCATTCTAATATATACATATACATATATACATATATATATATATATATGTATATATTAGAATGAAACAGCATGTCTGAGTTAATTTTTGCGCTCTCAATACTCGGACAAGCATCAAGCTCCGTGTTTTCGAGAACGGAAGAAATATATATATATTAAATATATATATAAGACTTTTTAATTTTTATTTCTACTATATGGCTTGTAATTGACTCTTTGTACATATTTGCGCGGAACATTATTCGTATGTTATGTATCTTTACTAAAATTGCCTTCATAAGTCACTGTCGCAGGCAATATTAACTAGAAACTTGCTTATTCTCATTATTCTCTTATAACTTACTCTCATTATCTTATTCTTATTATTCTCTTATTACTCATACCTTATGGTACCTTATGATATACTGTACGGTGATATTTTGTTGGAAATTAAATTTCAAACGCAGAAATTATATTTTACTGCTTATGTAAAATATATGTGTTAAATAGTAACGGTAAATATGTAACGTTTTATGTATGTATAGTTCTCTTTATTTGCTTTACAATCTGCATTGTCCCGCGGAGAACCATCAAAACTTTGGGAATGATTAAAAATGTTTCTTTGCCCGTGAAAAATCATTTCCTTTAATTTTGTCGTAAATAAATCGTGGAAACTTTTTTATACACCAGACGTAGTTACCCGTATATTTCATGAATCAAAAATAAATTAAATTTTATGCGCAAAGTTAGTGTATATGAAGAAGTAGAAGAAATTGCTTCCGTTTCTTACGACATATATTTCTCTCATCTTCTTGTTGGTCGATATTTTTATTATTATTTAGGATTGTTTAAAATATCTATTTAAAAAATATATAAATTTTAATGAAATTAAGTTCTCTCATATCAGTAGTTTATGAATATATTCCTAAATACTAGATAGTAATCATTGCACACAACATTATTAAGTAATTAATGCAAATATTAACAGAAATAATTAACGATCTCGTATCAATATTTCAAAATTTTTGAGCTAGTTTAGAAAATATTAGAAAACGTGGTCATACACTTACAAATGTGAAGGAATATGCATATTTTTGAATATGCACGAAACAAAACAAGATGTAATTATCATATTAGGAGCTACATACGACACTAGAATTTAAAGTAGAAAAACGCGTAGTAGTCAGGATAAAAAACGAGCACTTTATTTAATCTCTCGTCCTAGATTTTCCATTTACGTACATTGCGCATGGGGTAAAACGCTGACCTATTCGTGAGTTCGGTCCTGACACTAATTAATACCATAAGCCACCACAAACTTAAAAAAAAAGTTGTACAGGATTATAATTCTTCGAGTAAATTTATTTCGTAAATGTAGAAATGACATCCGTAATTGTTATACATTCGACGTTGGACGTTTGCATGTAAAAATTGTTTGTAAAATTAAAAGATAATTTTATTAAAGGAATAGAGAACGGGAGATCAACCTATATAAATATAACTCATATAAATAATAGAACGCATAAATTACACATGCAAAGTTATTTTATTATTTCTCAATTTTTAATTTCTTGAATATAAGAAAGAGATATAGGTATATATAAATAGTAATGATCAATATTAAATTATAAAAAAAGAGGTTTTATAAAATATTATTTGATTTCGAGCATCATGTACCATAAAAGTCAATATATGTTATAAAATTAATGATTTTTATAATTTTTTAATAAAAATCATTAATTTTATTTTTTATTTTTTTAATTTTAATATTTTATATAATAATTTTAATATAACAATTTTTATTATATAGAGGAGATGATAGCTACATGGAAATTGCTGTGATTAAAATTTGCTATAATAATTAAAATTTGATACACGAACTATCTAGCAGTAATTTCGCACAAATCTTAACAACATTCTGTCTATTCTGGAATCGTATTCCGTAACAATTTATCGACAATTGTCGGTTCGACTATATTGTCGTTGCGTAGTTTTCTTATCATACATTATATCTACGGAGTACGGCTTCTGGATCAATTAGACAAAAGACCGGACGTGCTTGTTTTTTGCCCATCACAAAACTTTTACAAAGTAAAAAAATCAGTTCATTTTTTTTAAAAAGTTGAGTAACTTGGAATGATCTTTATTGAACTACTTAAAGTCCTGTGTTCAGTGTTTAAAGTAGAATACTTGATTTTAATGACTTTCAAATCGCCAGTCTGTTCTCAGAATATTTAAGTAAAGTTCAAACATGGCGAAGGTAACATGGTAACTTATGATATTGCTATTCCCATGTTACAAGTCTACGTTTTCTTGTCTTTATGTCTCTCTATGTTTATAGTTGCAGAAAGTTTCAAGTGTACTAAAGATACCAAAGTACTAAAAATAAGTTTAGTTCTATGTTTTTGAATTTATTCCATTCTTTATTTTATTGATTTCTATTATACTTTAAAACGTCATTACAATAAGATTCATTGAAAATAATTATTTCTGATGATCAAAGAAAATCAATTTTGCATCTCTTAACATTTATTATATTATATGCCTGAAAAAAGTCTTTATATTATGACCATCTTCTCTATTTCATTGAGAATATGACATTGCGTATATAATAACGTACGCAATAATATACTGTCTTTATTAAATTTATTTTAATGGAACAGAATAAAGTGACTTTATTGGCTTGTATCGGGAAAGAAACGTTTTATTGAACGTAAAATCGAATTTGAGTTACTGAGAAATTGATCGTCTCAAATGACATTTTTATAACATACTCTCAATTCAGAAATACATCCAATTTAGAGATCTCCGATTTCAAACTTTACTAAAACTTTATTAAAAATTTCTTATATGTATATTAATTAGAATATAGTTTTTAAAAATAATGTTTGCATACTTTATATACATGTATAAATTGCAAATGGAGCATTGTTGAAACTGTTACATTTGGCAGTCAAACATAACAATCGATAATGCCACGCTCCAGAAGTTAAAACTTCTCAATAAATAAGTTAAAAAAAGTACAATTACTTAGCTGAGATGTGCAACAATGTATGTATTCGTATCAAGTTCGTTATTCATACTCGCCGGTTATAGCCATTAGCATTTCAATCTTTCAAGTTGTAAAAGACTCGTATGTCTGATTACAAAACGATATTACTACTGCTCGCGTGGGCGACGCGAACATCTACTTTTCCACTGCGCAGTGTACGGTGGCATTATCGGTCATAACGTGAATCTTGACCAAGAAAACTCAAGCACATGCCGCACAAAAGTTGTAAATGTATATGTTTGTATATCAATGCCGCAATGTAACACACGTCAGTGAATCGAAGACTTCTCCTGTACGTTCATGTGTAATTCCGGTGCACGTGTGAAATGGCTTAGGTCGTGGAAATATCCATTGCCATTAAATAGTGTTGCGTCAGGTAGATACCGATAGAAGCAGTCGCTTTGTGTTACGACAAAATGATTAAAACTGCACATTGTTCAATGCAGTGCATGCGATAAATATGCACAAATAACTTTTTTCTTGCATTTTTAATAAGAAGTGAAAGAGTCAGTTTTTCGACTTTATTCAATGAAAGCTTAATCTCATCTTTATCGATTATTTATTCATTGGCCGTTAAGTGAATTGACATTCTTAATTCATGCAGCGCACTGTGGCACTTTCCCGCAAGCTAACAACTGTTAAATTATGTTGTCAGCTACACTGAAAGTACCTCAGGTCAAGAACTTTCGACGTTCACGCATTTATTAATGAATCAAGCATTTCTTACCTTTAAGGAGGTTACTATAATATGTATCGGATACACTTATAGAAGGCTAGTAGCTCTACAGATTATGTATTCACGACAATGTGAGAATTTTTTTGTTAGCATAATCTATCAAACTCGTAAGCAGTCTAGCTTGATCGATTCATGACTTATATCTGAATTATAAATGCTCAAAATCAACCAGATGGCATTTTACAATTGAAGTAATTTAACTATATCAACTCTAACATCTCAAATCTCAAGATTGGGTTTTTATTTCTATAATTTTTATTATTTAATATGTTTGCACGTTACAAATGCTTAGAGAAGTAACATTATTATTAAAGAATTAATAAGAAATTATTAATTTTAAAAATTGAATGAAAATTAATAATTAATCTCTTATTATTAATTAATCTCTCTCTCAATATTTTCAATAGGTTGTGAGTCAACTATAATTGTAGAGTTTTTAGTTAGAGTTTTAGTTTCTCTGAAAAATAACATACATCGCAAGACAAAATCATAGAGAGAAAGAGAATGTTATATTTTCTCTCTGGATTCCCCATTTATCTTATATTTACATAAGTCACGTACATGTTACAAAACCATGCATTGTGGAAGCCCAAACTCGCCGCAAACAAACCGAAACTTGTCCAACAGTTGTTGTAACTCTCGCAGAAGTACTCTAACGTGTTGCTGCATTCTAAAGCCACACACTAAACCGTGTCATCGTTTCGAGAATTCTATATGTCAGATATTTCGCTTCTAGCCTGGGTTTATCTTTTGTTAATTTTTACATTATCGTTTGTTTTATCACACACGTCTCGAATCAAAATAAAAGAAGGAAAAAAGATACGAGTTTTTAATTGAAATAGTGTAATTAAATGCAAGCAGATTGTCAATTGTATACATTACAAATTACAAAATTATGGCCAATGTGCTCGTGCTCTCTCGATTTCAAGAGAGTACACGTCAAACTTTCAGATTGCATATGAATGAATGTATAATGTGTAATTTTTTATGTAAATTCTCGAGGTTTTGATAATTTTGTAATTTGTAATTCGGGATATCGATATCTGCGCTATTCGGAAAACGAGATGATTCAGATTATTTGAAATCGCATTTGAGATTGTTCGAGTTCCTTGGTCTTCTTCTGGCAATATTGAAGATCTTGGCGGAAAGTCGCCCGGACAGAAGCGGTCGTATGATATGAATTTATTAAAAGTCATCCTTCCTTATTCTTTCGGTACAAATATCCGATATCTTTCGTTGTGGGTCAAGTCGATGGGCAAACGCATCAGCTTGCTTCGAAATAAGTTTGTGCCAAAGTCATAAAGAAATGATGTTACTCTATGGTAAGATAGTAAAAAGATATGTTTTGTAAACTTTACCGTAAAAATTTCGCTGAGACATGCATTGAAATATGTAAGACGAGGTGGGATCTGACGTTAAGGATGTGTTCATCTTTCAAAATTTTTGAAAATAATTATTTTTTACAATTATATATTACTTATTACCTGTGTGTGATATGTTGCTCATAATATAATTTATATATTAACAACATAATATATATATATGAAAATATACTTAAAAAATTTATTATGAATAATTGCATTTGTATACGTTTACGATATACGAATTATTCAGTTGATAAAGTTTTTATATTTTTGTACACCATTAGCGGGGAGCGATAAATCAACTGACGAGTAAATAAATGTATTTTTAACACATTAATTTTCCATTTTTCATAATTTTTATGATGGGTACGGATTGAATACGAGACATCAAATTCAATTTTGTATGCGCAAAATGCAGATTCGTAATTTGTGCTCATCCATCCGTAAATTTTAATAAACCTTGTCTTTTCATATCATAACGGATGATAAACTTATCTCTCTATATTATAACGGATAAATAATCTTATACACAATTAAATTAAAACACAAATTTTATTACTAATAATTTCGATATTATTTTATCTTCTTGAGAATGTCGTGTTCTGATATGCGCAGAAATGTGGCTGCTTAATAGAGAATAAAACTTCTCGCAACTACGATTATGATCAATTCGAAATTGATAACTATCCCGCATAAAGTATCGGTCTCATCAAAGTTGAAGTTAGAAACTTCGGTAAAACGTCGTTTTCGGAATACTCCGCAAAAGTACGATGAAAACTTCCTCCCTTATTTCAAATATATTCGACATTAGTTCTACCGGAATGTAAAAGTTCGCTGTCTCGAATATACAAAAGCAGAAACTTTAACAAATCTACCACCGCTTTGATTGCTTCATGTAACACCGAGAAGTTCTAACTGTGGTTACACGACGTCGACCGCAAACCACGTGCAAACTAACTGTTTGGACGGAGATGTGAAGTTATATTTCACTAGGCACCTCTACATTTATATTTATATTTCCTACTATCTATATTTCTACCTTTTTATATACTTCGAAGCTAATAGCGCTTTTATTCCGCGCGCAAAACGGTTAATTAGAAATGAAAATGAAATTCTAGTTAAATATCTGAGTTTTGGTGATGAGTTTATTATCTCTTCGTTAAATGTATATACAATATAAACTTAATATGCAATTGCATATAAGAAAGAAATAATTTTCATCATTTAAAAAATTGTAAAAGAAGAGAGACAATATTATTACTTACTATATTACTTATTATTTAGCACGACATAATATGCTGGAATGTGCTAGACATAAATTACTGCAAAATTCTTCTTTATTCGAATAAAATAAAAATTATTAAGTCATTTATTAAATTTTTCCTTTCGATCGTTTGCAAGAAAGAATTACTATGTATGATATTGTTTATATGAAAAAATAGTACAGACATAAAAAAAACTTATTTTGACAACGATGTTGCAGAGATCTCGACAATTGTTATCTCGAGCAAAAGGATCGCTCGAAAGTAAAATAGAAAGAGAAATAGAAAATAGAAAATAGAAAAGATTAATAGAAAAACAGAAAATTCGTGTTTTACCGATTAGTTTTTCTTTTTTGAAGGATCTCGGGATCTTTCGTTTTGCTCGCGGAAGTTATCTCGGTCGCGTGCAATCGCGATTCGAAAGCAACACCTCAACGAGGAAAGCTTTTCGCCACGTCTCTCACTGTCTCGGTCGCTCTTTTGCCGGGCATCCCGGCGTGGATATATCGTTATAACGCTCCACCGTCTATGCGCGAAACGGATCCCCATTATCCCATTGTGAGGAGATTTCCAATAGACCTCGTCAGCGTTCCTTTCACAACGGCTGTTTGCATTCGGCTGTGTACCGTGAGGCTACAATGCAACATCGTGAGACTGCACTGTCCAATCGTATCGCGCGTATACGGCATCGCAATAGAAATTCCACACCGGAGTGCGCTCGCGTTCCGTCGTACTATAAATAATGATTTAATTAAATCAGCGAGAGGGGTGCCATCGTTGATCGTCGCCGCGGCCTTCAATTGTGCGACGTTTGACGTGCGTTCCGGAGGCCGCGGTGTTATTGCGACCACGTCACGTACGTAACTAATTTTATTTCGCTACAAGTTTAATTTACATTATTTAAGAATGTACGTGTGTATATAATTAATTGAAAATTAAAATTATTAATATCAAAAAGTGTGATATCGTTTGTGATGTGATATATACATCAGTTTACACAAAATACTACGAACTTCTACATTTGTATTTTAATTTTATTTGTAATTTATCATTCGATACTGAAGATGACCTTACCCGGATCGAAACGTCTGCCATTTAAATTTGTTTAGTTTATAATCATATGTTATTATCATCTGACTTTATTGCCTTGTATTTATGTATTTATTGTTTTAAACCTAAGAACCTTGTAAGTTTATTTTTTTATTTATTATTTGGGAATTTTATATAATTAGGAAATAGATGTGAATCGAATTCAGATGACAATCGATAAATTGAGAATCGAGTTTAACGTTGCATGGGAAGTATTGTATAATTCGGAACTTTTCCATTAGCAAATTGCAGACTTATTTTGGTTTCTTGGTAAATCTCCTGAGAAAAAATTTATCCTTGTAACGATGATATAACACCATCTGTTGTAACACGTGAAATGGTTCGTATCGAAGGTTATACTTTTTTCTGGCATTTGCAATTCAAATAGAAAAATGTGGGGCAAAAATACTAAACTCCGTAGGAAAACAGCATAAAACTCGACACTCTTAAAGAACATAAATCTCTCGTAGCAAATTGAAAAAATATACATACGATACGTGTGTTATGTTAGCGATAAGTTTGTCGTTTACTGTTAAAAGGTCATTCTATGACGATTGTATACAGACTTATGAATGACTTCTTCGATGAAAGATGTCGAGAGAAAATCTTATCATCCTGCCGTGAGATAAGAATGTTTTATTACAACAGAATAAAATATTTGTTCGCAATATCGTTATTCGATTGCATACACATATAAAGTTAAACGATCGATAGGTGCCCGATAAAAGGAAATCGTCTTATCGCTGTGGCCCGATTGAAAATAATCTTTGAATCTAACGAAAAGGGAGAAAATAGGCTGATCCGTATTTAGAACACGCCTGCAAGATTGCTGGTAGATATAAGCCACCTCTAGTCGATCGATTTCAATGGTTGCCCATTTTATATTAACGTTGCGAGAGAAAAACTCTGTTTTTGAAAGGATCTAAATAAAAATGCGGTCACGAAAATATCTTATCACCGTAAATATATCTCAGACAGATTAGGTTTGTCTAATGATATTTTTTTATTCGACCAGATTATATGAACTGTGTAGTAAAATAGGTGGTTATATATTCTTGGACGGTTTCTCGCTGTAATAACTCGCTACAGTTAAAAATAAATACAGTTAAATAATAAAAAATGAAAATATTATATTTATGAAACGATGTTTCCACATTAATTCGCTATGCATATTTACATAAAAAGCTGTAATCTAAAAATTGTGTAGAAAAATTTTAGGAAGAATGGTTGTACGTTTTGTACAGTATGCAAATAGCTTTGGGTTAATAGAGAAAAATATTGTGTATATTCTTTTATTTTCCATAATAAAATTTTGTTTATTATAATAACGTGCAGTGCAAGAAATGTATTTTTAAATTAATGTACGTTGTTTTCAAATTTAATTAAATTTATTTGTAAATTAAAACATTTTGTGGTAATTATTTAGAATTACGGACCACCCTCCGATGACCTTGACCTTGACATATGTTGTCAAGATCATCCTCCTGAGTGACCTTCGGAAGGTTTTAGTCATCGGTCATTACTCGTTAAAAAGTTATTAACAAAAAAAGTTTGAAAAATATAGCAGTTATTTTGAATACAGCTATCCGAAAATAAACCAGTATACGATAGATTTTCGTACAGATAATCCCATAAATATAAATATCAATGAATAAAATATACATTAATATTAATAAAATAATTTTTTATTAATTTACTGCTTTAATTAGGCTCATTACTCGAAGTCTACACAATTCTAAGTTAGCGCATAATTTGAAATATTGTGTAAGAGTGAAAATACGTAAAACATAGATTCGCGTCAAAAATTGCAAACCCATGGAACCTCACTTCGCATTGAAAAGTGTACGCGTGGAGGCAGTGTGTTCCGCCCTCCCCCCTCTTTACGGGGGACTTCACTACCAAGAAACTACACACATAAGTGTGGGTGAAACTCGCTTCACGTGGAAAGTTGTAAACCCATGTGGAATCTCACTTTGTATTAAAAAATGTACGCTGCCATTTTTCGCCACACCGCCGGACTGCTTCACGAAACTAGACAGCGTACACTTTTTAATGCCAAGTAAGGTTTCACATGGGTTTGCAATTTTTGACGCGAAGCTAGGTTTTACGCGTTTTTACTCTTACACCATATTTCAAATTTCGCACTTTTTGAGAAAGGATTGATTACAGAGCATGCGCATGTGGCCACATTTTTCAAACTTTTTTTGTTAATAATTTTTTAACGAGTAATGACCGACAACTAAAACCTTCCGAAGGTCACTCAGGAGGGTACAACATATGTCAAAGTCAAGGTCATCGGAGGGTGGTCCATAATTCTAAATAATTACTCATTTTTTTGATCATTAAATGAGAAATTGAGGTATTTTTATATAAATTTGTATTTTATATAATTTATATCAAACACGTAGAAAAACAAATACATTTTTATATTAACATAGAAATTAATATTTTCTCCCAACTAAACATAAAGAATAAAATTGAAAGAAATAAATTTGAAATTAAATAATCAGTTTTTTCTACACCTATGTACATTTTTATATACGTATACGTAGTTCACAAGCCGTAAAATATCTGAATTACTCAATTTATTTAAGAGTTTGTTTCCGGTAAAAATCACTGCAGCACCATTATATCTATTTCGATTGAACTGCCCGGCCTAAATTATGCGCCCTATTTGTGCTAGATGCGTTATATTATCAATTGCAGCTAGCGTCATAAAGTATGCTTCCGCGGTTGACACAATTTAATCAGACCAGTGAGCCGCGTAGCCGCGCCATTCATCAATTCAAATAAGCTGCAATCAAAGTTGGTTAGGCGATGCAGTGCCTGTCAGTTGTATTCGATGCTGGCCGTGTGAGATTCGTATAGCGCGGCAAGGGAAACGATAACAAGCCTCTCGCCGCGTTTCCATGCCAATGCGATTTCGCTCTATCTGGCATCGCAATTCGCGTATCTGCAAACTCAAAACGGAACGTCGTTTCGGCCGCGAACCTTTCAATACAATTCAGTCGTACGAACCTAATACTACACTCATGAATATCTGCAGAGAAACTTATCCCAACAATTCTTCTCTAATTTGAATCTACAGTCGAATAAAATGTCAATTTAAGGTTTAATTTAACGTTTGAATACTTCGCATATTTAGTTCAACTCTTATTTCTTGTGAAATAAGAGTTTTATTCGTTTAACTACATTAAACTACAAAGATATATACATAGTGCAATTATAAGAATACAATTGTATTTGTATTTACTGAACTAATGTAGTTATTTTTGTATTTATATTTGTTTTCGCTTATTTAAATTTAAATTACATGGTTATATTTTTGTATTGTTATTTCATTGTAATTTCTAATTTAAAGTTTTGTTGTAGTTTGACTGTTAAATCTGCATTATAAGAAAATGCTTTTTTTTATTTTTCAAGTTAATCGAACGTATATCAAGTTTATCAAAATTAGAATAAAACACTTTCGAACGCTTCGAACGAAGTTTAATTGATCGAGCTTTGTACTCACACACATAAACATGACTTTGTACTCACACACATAACATGACTTTTTTATTTTCCATAGTTTTTAAATTTTACGAAGTTTTGTGCGGTGAGACATATCTGCGTTAAACGAATTATTATCATTGTTTCGTGAGACCGACTTAAATTGACCACGCGTTATGAAATAACTAACAGTGCTTGTGCATGCAATCATCGTTGATTGAAGTTAATTTCATTGACGGACGGCATCAGGGACGATTTCATGGCTGTCTCAATTTTTTTATTGCACGGACGAATCGAATCTTTTATAGGGAATCGCACGTATACGAAGCTGAGTTTTTCACGTAGAAAAATGTTTCACTTTTACTTGAACAAAAAATAATAATTTCTTCTCGAAAATCAATTACGATCGGTTAATGTGACGTTGTCTGTTATGTTTACGATGACCTGATTACAGACAACAACGTAACACTAACGACGCCACGAGATAATGCATTGTGCCATATATTGAGCCACACAGCTATGCATATTAACATCCGACTGGCAATGTCTCGATAAGCAGGGTACAGTTGAAACTCTAAATCGCCAAAAAGTATTACCGGTAAATTTATTCATTTAATAATAAATTTACTGGTATATTACTAGTTACTAATAAATTATTGCAATCGAAATTAAAGAGAATTATAACTCATTTAATTCTTATTTGTGTTAATTGTAATTACTTTGATTGAAATAAAATAGAAAAGATTGAATCTATTATTTATCAGTCACTTCTCCATTTTGTTTTACTGTTCTGTGATATTTTGCTGAGATATTTTAATCTGCATTTGTAAAAGATTTCGTGGAACGATTTTCCATTAGGTCATAAAATGGAACATTGTGAATAAAGATAAAAATATTCGTATAGCAGGCTATTTATGAAGCTCGTTTCTACTCCGTTTATGACTTGTATTCTGTCACATTGTGCAAAATTATGAGAATTTTATAACGAAAGTTTGCGAATGCATCCATGATCGTATCTCAATGATATTCTATAAAATAAAGTATCGAAAATTGTATAAAACCCCGTTTCTTCTTTAAGAAACACATACAAGTCGTATTCTAAGTGTGAAATTCTTTACCATTTACGAAGCAATAATAAGAGCAATAATCAAAAACATAAAGAAATTACGACCGTGAAGCTGTACTGTTGGTTTCCTTCATATTTCGCGATACACTTCCGACATGCCGACAGCTTAATGGTTGAATAATGAGAGGCTATTACCACTGCTGCATAAAGAAGCAGTTTGCGGATTTAATGCGAGCATAATAGTAAATGCAAGAAATTAGAAATCGAATATTGTGTACATTCTAAACTATTTTTTATTGTTCATTACATTATATAAATAATTTTATTTTATGTCTGATATGGATAAGAATAAGATTTGTTTTAAAATTCTCCTTTCAATAACGTTTATTGAAAATTATTGTATTACTTGAAATGACTAGAATAACTATAAGTGGATAATTAGAAATTTTATTAAATATAATAGTATAAAAATTTATTAGTCAAATAAATTTAGATTGCTTAGGCTGCGTAAAAGCCGAATATTAAGTATTTTTATATTCCTCGTTTTCTCTTTTCATCATGATGAATTTACAATTACCGTTCATAAGAATTCTCGAAAGTCGGTTGGTTAGTACGTGAAAAGAGATCATCAACAGGGAAAAGCTATGAAAGGCCAGAGGTGAAGAAAGCTTTGATTGAAGGCGAGTTAAATAAGGCGACGCGCATAATTTTCACATATTCATAATCTTAAGATATTTATAACACCATGTCAAAAGATAGCATGAACTTTTTTTGTTGTTGCGCTTACACAGCATATATTGCGTCTCATTCGTAACAAATTTTCGTCTACTTGAATCTACTTGAATCTGTAATTCGACCGGGTAGTACAGGTTCTTATTTCTCTTCCGTTACTACTTTCTTTTTTTCTCCTCGTCATTTCTCCTCGAAAAAGCTACATCGCGATAAATTGCTTAGGCAACCGTGCTCGGCCAACGTTTGTTCAATATTTGTGTTAGTACTGATTTTGTTTGGAACCATAACATTTGGCTGGTATGATGATCGTGATGCCAATATTGAAATGCTTCTACATGTGCCATATTTAGATAAAACATACCATAACTGTGATCGAACTATAATCGAAGATATTGCTCGCAATAAAAAAATGTATTTTATTGTTAGCACGATCGATGACAATATTCCATTAATTTCTTTTTTCTTAAAAAAATTCTTAAGTTTGAGAATTAATTTATTTTCGCGCGGATCTCTTTAACCCAATAATAATGCAAAAAAAAAAAGAAATTTTATTTAATTTGAAAATCGAAAATAAAAGTTCATATTAAAGTTTTAAGGAATGTTAACATATTAATCTTTATTATTTTGATTGACAATAAATGAAAGTAACACGTCTTTGTGGAAGGACATTATATCTTATTCATTTTTCTTTCTTTTCTTTATCAGTATTTTAAATATTCTAGTCCGTACAAAATTATATTATTTTGTTTTATAGCACATTAATTACAATGTATAAATTGATAGTTATAGTTGACTGTGATAATATTAAATATTGCTCACCTTGCAATTGACAATTTACTCGTTTAATTGACAGATTTACATAACCTGTCAATTGGACAGATACAACTGTCCGCGCGATGATTAATACTACTCAAAAACGATCAACGTTTCTTCCACTCATTGACATTCGCTGATGTTGTTATTTATGATGCTATTAATCACGTAATTTAACAGCAATTTCGCATTTCTCAGGCAACATAATTGATACATGACAAATTACAAATACGATACAGTAAAAATATGACCAATAATCCATATTTTTCCAATATCTCTCTTAATTCTACAAACGAAAGATATTATATAATCACTTTTTTTATATATTTTGAGATATTTGCTTTTTCAAAACATCTAATCCGATTACAAAACTAAATTTATTGCTAATCAAATTAGTTTTTATATTTTACAAATTATTGTACTTTCAATTGTTAATCCTTCGTATGTTATTGTGCAATAAGATAATGAAGAGGAGAAGAATTATATAACAGATTGTGCGAGTGGTCGAGTAATTCGATTTTCGGAGTTACGGCAATATTTTAAACACCATTTTACGCGAGGACTATTCTTTACAGCATTTTCTGTTATCGCGTCGGCGCGGTGAATTATACGTCCCGAAGAGAGGAAAACAGGCGGAGAGAGACGAAAGAAAAAGGAACAAAAGAAAGATCGAGAAGTTTCTGTTCCTGCCGTATTCCTCCTCTTTTTGCTTTTCACGGAGAAAGGAAAAGAGTCTATACTTTTTTCGTATGTTCCTTCTTCTGTCTTTATTTTTCTTTTTCTTTTTGACTAATCTTAAATATTCACGGTTAAACTTATCTCGAATTTATTTCGGACAAAAATCGTGTAATGCTAGCCATTTGAAAATATAGGTAATTTTTTAATTAGAAAAATTTCTGCAAAAATGTCTTGTAATATTTGTTTGGCATTCTTTAATAGTATTGTTAAATATTTGTTTTAAAAATTATTTATTTTATTGAATATACATATATTTTAATATAATTTGCCTGATAAAGTTTATCAAGATATGTGATTTTAAAACTTAAGAAATGTGGAAAAATAACATACAATCATTAAATATTGATAGCAAAAAATACACTTATCGTATTTAATATTTTATAAATTTATTTATATTAAAAATTTTCAGAAATTGTGATAGAAATGCGACATTCACAGCGAAATTTTTCAAAGTGTCTTACATGTTAAATTTCTAAAGGCAAAAGTTTCTTTATTTAATTTTTTAATAAACTTTGCTTTAACTATAGTCCGCGTACTTTACATATTAAAATTATTATATATATATATATATATATATATATATATATATGAACATGAATATAAATCATATTGTAGACAACTATGAGAATATATAGTTTTGTTCCACGTATATTCTTTCACAATTGTCAACTTGAAGAAACTTAGTCGACGGGTGTTCGCATGTTTGCTCATGAAATTAATAGTGTGAATCGAACAAACTTTTCCTTCCTTGCATCATATAGAGCACTGAGTTAGAAACGTGTTTCACGAGCGTACAATATTTTTATTTTTTCTAAGACTTATAATTAATATTGTTTTATCATGACTTAACAAAAGACTATTCCACTAGATTCACGTGTATATCTGACAGTGAGTATATCCGAATGTTCTTACTGTAACGTCATGATAGAAAATAACAACCTGAGCTAGATTTTCATCCATGTAGACAAGTTTCGTGTCATTTAGAATTATAAGAAATAATCTTACTTTAAGTTTTTACAGAATTTCTCTCATTTACGATATATTAGAATCGCGAATACTCATTTTTATATAAGAATTAATTGTTATATAAGAAATTAATGATCGAAATATTTATTATAATAATTTAAGATTTAAATAAAGATTTCTGGTAATATTTTTTATTATGAAAATTATAATTTTTATACAGAAGTATATACAGCTTGGTTTTTTATAATATTTTTAACGAATGTTCTCTCTATGTGTATATTATAAAGAAATTTTCAAAAAATGTTGTATTATAATCGAAGTTGACACAGACAAATGATGTGTGATTTGTTTTTTTTTTTTACAATAAAAAAAGTATATTGAGAGAAAGAGGGAGGGGAAGAGGGGATAAATATTCCCTTTTTAATTCATTAGCCTCGTTAATATTGTGCTTAAAACACAAATTTTAGAAATTAGGTCATTAATAAACAAATATTTTTAGACATCGATAAAAATTATGAGAAGCACCATTCATGCATGCGGGAAATGCTACGAAATTACAACTTTGTTTTATCACGTTAGCCACATATTTCTATGACATACTTTGCATGTGGCATGTGGATAAGTTATCGATAGTTTGTATCGCGTGCAGATGCTACGCTAGTGATAAATTCCACTACTAATTCTGTGCATCATCGGTGACGCATTTTGCAGGAAAAATGTCGAACTTCTTTATAGCCGCTAAGCGCTTAAAATGTCTTCGGAAAAACCGTTTATCGATTTCTGAAAAACGGAATGTGATATTAATATAAGTTATGAAGTAATAGTGCGAACCCCTATCGCTGTAGTAATTCGTTTTGCGCAGTTATAGAAGAAGTGCCCCCTTTTCACGACACATTGACGAATTTAACTTTTCCATTTTTAGTATTAAATATTTTTAGTTAGATAAGACCTCCAGTTGTTCCCTTTCTGTTATAAAAGAACTTACGTAAAATTAACTAACACGGTCTTTTTGAAATTTGCAAGAACTTATTGATTTACACCATTATTAAATATATTTTCATAATTTTATTTATTATATGTTCTCATAATTTAATATTTGATGAAAATTCTCGCTGAAGAAGAATTAACTCTAATTTTATTGGGAAATTCGTTAGTAAAGTAATAAATATATTATGCCATACAATATAATTATAATACAAATAATATAATAATAATAATAACAAATTTGCGGATATAATCCGTATTGAAATAAACGTGCAGTATTTATGTAACTAATTTTTATATATAATTTTCAAATGATAATTTGCATGAGAATAAGTTTTGTAACATGTATAATGAGGAATGTTCCAAAGTAGAAACATACAAAATTACAATGCCTTTAGATATGGATCTGTTATAATATGACGTTATCGGTCGATGTAATAATGTAATGTTCAAAAGAATAAAATACTAACCTTTCCCTTTTTTTCAAGAGAATGATATTTGGCGCTCGTTTATACATGGTGAGCTTCACAAATGTCAGGTGTCATGAACAGTTAATGTGAAACAAAGTTCATACTGTGGCCGATTAATTTTAATTTAAACGGAAATGCGGCCTACTTTAATTGTCCGGCTCTATCCTGGTATTCATTTTGCGGATTGTTACGTCTGGAAATATATCACAATTGAGCTTAAGAATATCTGTGACAAAGATAAATATGGCTGAAGAAGTTGGATCTAACATTAACGGAAATACGATGAATGATAGTTTATCGCTGGGAAAAGAAATTACTCGAAGCGTGTTTAACTTTATCGTGGTTCAGCCAGATTAAAGAGATTCCTATCGTTTCTCTTTAGCATGTCATAAAATTCTATTGATTTTCACTGTGAAATTATTATAGTGAAATATATATATATATATATAAATAATACCGTTGCAACATAAATTAATAGTTGTAAAGTTTATTCTAAAATTTATCCATATTTATTATTAATTAAGAAATATCAATTTATTTTATTCTTAATCATAGTTTTTAATCGGAATTTAACTAGTGCTCTTGACTTGATAACTTTAATGTATTAACTTGAAACAAAAGGAAAATGTAAAGAAAAAGAATAGAATTTTACACATAGAATTTAACATTGTTTTCAAAATCAATTTTTTCAGTCATTTTTTTATCGTAAAGGATTATCTATTATTTAGTATTTGATCTAAATTTTCTCTACCATTACTAATTAATTATAAATAATTATAAACTGTTAACTTAAAAAAAACTTTTAAATCGCAAATAAAATAATTATATGTAAGAATGTCACATCAAGAAATTTTAGAATTTTTACTTTTAACAAATTGATAAGTTCTTTTCAGTTTCTGTTAGCGAATGCTTCGCTTAACGAACGGCTCTGAGTTTTCTTATCGTTCGCTGGGATCGGTATGTTTCCCTTTCGTATGTCACGTTTTTAAAACGACGAGCGAAGAGAGAAAATGACCGAATCACTTTCTTCGCAACAACATATAAAATACCGTCATAGGACTTGTACGAATTTCGCTGCCGTTTAATGTAAGGTTGCTCGAGAGGGCTCGCGTGATCACGTGTCTCGTGGAAATTAAATGTAGCGACGAGGAAAACGGACGACAGGTATCACAGTTTTTGTAGATTTGAACGACCTTGTTTTACCTTATCATTGATTTTACGCAGTTCTGCGTCGTGGGATCTCGCTCAGTGTTCAAACAACATTCGACACTAATTTCGATTCCTCTATGAACGGTGTACAAGCAAAAAAAAATAACTTCTTTATAAAAGAAATTATAAAAGAAATCTTTTAATATTCAGATTCTCGAGATAAATGTTTAGATTTTCTATTAATAACGAAATAGACAGAGCTTGACATTTTATAAGCTAGAGGAATAAATTTGTAAATAAATAACAAAAAATCTTTCTTGATTTTTAACAAATTTTATACAGACTTTATTTTGATAGAAATTAAGATAGTCGCGGCTAGTCGATTAGCAAATTAAAAAATGTTGACGAGTAAATGTTGACGACCGTTTTGATGTTTTATAGTTTATTCTAAGCAGTTTAATGAAGAAAAATTTAGTTCATAAAAAAGCTATAAACCTATTTTTAAAATATTGCAATACTTCACCGATTCTTTATATCTAGCAAAATCAACTCGAATAATGGATTTGATAAAAATCGAGTTATAGAAAAACTATCGTTATTTTCATGCATGTTTTTGTTTCAAAATTTTTACAGTCCATTATTTCTCTTTTCACCGAACGTGTTATATTTCGAGGATATATCGGATTTGGCTGGGGCTTTCCGTTTTAGGATAGAATTATTCATCGCGCAGTGAATTGAATAATCAAGCGAAAGTAGTTAATCTAGTAATGCGAAATTAGTGTGGGTTCGTGAAAATTATGACAGTGAGTTGACGACAGCATAATAGATAGCATAATAGATTTCCGATTTCTAATTGAAATCATGAAGTACATAAGAAACGGGTCAAGTTGTAATTTCGAAAGGGAACATAAAAAAGTACGTGACGTATCTTCATCAATACCATTCGACAACTTCAGCACATTTTCTTTAGTTGCGATATATGTATAACTTGACCTAGAAGTCATATACTCTATCGAGTAACTATATAGATTCTTCATCGATTTTTGAATTAATTTTTTCTTCTTTTATTGAAAACCGCTTTTTCGTGTCATTGTTTTATCGTTTTACAAGTTTTTAATTCGCAGCATTAAATATAATTAAAACTCGGTAATTAAAAGCATATCAAAAAATATATAAAATTTTATTAATAACAAAATCCATCTTAAACCAATCGGAAGGCAAGCAAATTTTATAACTTTGTCCACATAATTAATTGCGATTAGCATAGATAGAAACTAACGTTTTCTAAATTTCCTTATTAAATGAAAGATAAACAAGAAAATTTCTATTTTTATCCAGTATTTATATTAGAAATCTTCGTGAATACCATAATAAATATACTGGGTTGATTTAATTGGCATTTAAATGCAATTATTAAAAATTAATTATTTAAATTAATTAATAATCATTAGTATATCATTAATAAATAATAAATTAAATTATTAAATTATTAATATTAAATATTAAATAAAAATGATTAATAAAATGCATTTCTGTTTTCTTTAAAAACCCGCACGAAATTATGGATTAACCCAATATAAAAAATATTGCAAATGATTTAATAAGACTGACTATTTAACACAATGTCAGTTACATTTTTGTTCTGAAACATAGAGTTTTTGGATTCAATGACAACAAGGCGATACTTGTACCGATTCTTCTACTTATCTTTCTCGCCGAATTGTCAATTTGCGTATGTACACAATAGATAGACGATGAAAATGTCGCGGATCAAGTATCGTGTACGTGATCTATCTACGCGATACTTGATCCGTGACCTGAGACGCCTAGGTTAGATATTGAAAGCTTGCTTTTACGAAGAACATCTCGCCTCTCTCTGTGTGAGATGATCGACAATTACATTAACAGTATCCTCATCCATATTAAACTGGGAAAATTTTCACCTCCCTTTGGAGAGACGCACATAATCGGAACGTCGTGGAAGTTCTAGACAGCAGTTTATTTTATGCTACACCAAGTTATTTTTCTCTCTTTTGAAGAGAAAGGATTTTGTGATTGGATAATCGGTGTGAAAGAATTTCCCTCTTTCATCATTTAAACTATTTTAAACTCATCTCAGTCAATGTCTGAAATATATTTAAAGTATTCATTTATTTAAAGTATTCGAGAATTTCTATATTCTAAATTTGTCCGAGAAACTATCATTGTAAATGTCGCAAATAGATAAAATGAGTAATTAATCAAACTACAACATGATAATATGGAGACATTCCAATACATTTCAATTTCGGAATCGTCTTACAGGTCTCAACAACAATACACAAAAATCCGTATTATCCGTATTATCTTTCCACTATTATGGAAATTGTGATGTCATACAACGGAAAATGCTGACGGGAATATTAACATAATTACCGTGTAAACTGGTTTACCATATTCATATTATTGAGAAGCAGTCGGGATAGAATCTGATGACGATGACGATATCGGCTGATCTGAAAAAACTGTAGGATTTTCCTCACCGCAGGAATCGCGACGTCAGAAAGAGCAATAGCTGGTTAAGGGTAGCGAAGCGTTGCATCCGATAAATAATGCTTTTCCATTCTTGGCGAACGTTCTATTCTCTCAATCCTGCGCTTCGCGATATTAAAGATACATTAACTCACCCGGTGGACCGACAGTTTTTGTTCTGGTTGTGACAGGTATAGCGCGAAAGAAATACGGCGCTTGCTCCTTTTCATTTTGAAAAAGCGAACGTAAGAGGAGAGCAATAACAACTCGCAAGTCGTTCAAGAAAGATTCATTGCTCTCTCCTGCATAAAGAACCTAACGAGCTTACTGAAGCTTAAGGTTTTTCTTCTTGGTCGGTATTGAACTGGTACTCGAGTATTGTGAATAAAAACGTACAAACGTATCCGTTACGATGATTTACGAGGACAAAATACAATTCAAATTAATTCTTATATATAATTCTTATATATGCTGCAATATTTTGTTTGTTTATAATCTTAAAAGAGAAATCCCCCAACAACTGTCATTGTAATTAAATTCTTTTCTGGAGGAGTTATGCAGCAATTATGTGGTAACAAGATTTTTAATAATTTCATTAAACAATTTTACCTCGCACGCTATAACAGGGAAAGAAAAATGAAAACGTTTATTATCAATATACATTAATTTCATTACGCGTCTTTTTCAACCGCTTTTTTTCAATAATTGTAACTTTTAGAAAAATCTTAGTTAACTTTGAAATTTAATATATTTTGTATCTTCTGCAAAAAAAATGTGGAAGTAATATTCATCCCAAGAGAATTAATTTTTTTAAAGAGGGAATTATTACACATTATCTCGACATCATTTTTATACAAAAATGAAAAAAGAATACGCGTTTAGCACATATATATTCATATCGCTTTATAAAGGGAGTTTAACAAGATTAACGAAGTTTGAGGTTTTTCTTTCTGGTTGCGTTGACGCTGCTATTGACCTGCTACTTCAGCATCATAAATAAAATTCAGTACACTCGCGTTCGTACACTCTATTACAATTTACGATCAAGCGCGTAATGAAAGTTGCATTAACACGATTTTTACGTTATTCCGATAGACAAATTGCGAAAGTTTTCTGTTATCACACCAGGAGGAAAAATATAATGGTTTGTTTCTTTTCCCGTCAGTAATTCTCGCTTTGCTAAAAATTCGAAGAATAAATCACGAAACTAAGTTTTTTTCTGTTAATCGCCAAGCTAAATTCGTATCTTTTAACCTTTAAATTATGAACTTGCAAGTTGCACACTTCATTTATGGGTACGGTAAATTTTGCGTGAAACGTGAGGTTGTAATTTCCATTTAACAATTCTCTTTGTTTCAGATTGCTACAGGATTCCAGGATGGTATACAGGACGAAGAATTCTTGGATACAGACATTGCACGAAAGGTAAGTACTATTCTCTTTACGAGTGCTCCTTTTTAAAGCTTACTGTAAATGTCAAGTACAATGCACGTTTTATCATTATTTAATCGAGCTTGATTAAGAGATCAAGATGTTTCCGGTTACATACCGACATGCATTAAGCGTTTACATTCCACATCTGCTATCTCAATAACGTGAGGCGTTCACTGATTGGCGCCCAGCTAAAAGTCCGAAACGTAGAATACTTCGAGAGCTCTGGAAGCCGATAAAATTTCGAACATTCTGCGCAATATGTAGCTCGGAATTCTTTTTTTCCTTAATATATAAGAGTAATATATAAGAGTCTCGTGTGTCGACAGTGAAGGGAAAAAGGGAGTAATTAAAGGAATCCGACATGTCGTGACCCACATAATTTCCCGCAGATCCGAGGGGTTCCTTAGTTGAGAACAGGTCACGAATAGTCGCGGTCGATCGATTTTTAATATAAATAGATGTGTAGCGCATAGACACACACGTGCGCGAATTCGCTTAATCTTTTCCGTTGCCCTCGCGCTGAACTTTCTCGCTTCTCTTCCTTGTTTTCTCTCACTTTATATCTCTGATGAGTCCTCTCTTTCTCTTTCTTTACCACTTCATTCTTTCAGTGCCGGCCTCTCGCTATCTACCTTCTTTTCAACTCTTTCTTGTAATTCTTTCTTCTGTTTTAAGTCCCTTTCATCTGCCCTACACATCCTCTTTTCGTTCTCCGGCAGATTCTCTTTTCTTCCTTTGTATTCCCTTTTTTTTATTGTCACCAAAAAGTTTTCCCTCCACCTTCGTTTCACTCGCTTTACGGTCGAAGAAATTTATTTACAGAAACGAAATCACGCATACGTTCGTCCAGGATATTTGCTCTCGGCCTCCTGGCAATACTCGGCAAACTGGAAATACGCGATCGTTGAAATTGCATCGCGGGGTGTTATAACGATCCCTGGTCGCGTGGTCCTTTAACATTTCCGAGGCTTTGTGAATTTAAGATATGACTAATGATAAGTTGGCAACTGTTATATGTACCTAACTGAAATCGCGCTCTGGCAAGTTTCGCCGAAGTTCAATATAAAATTTCTTTTAATAAAAGAAAAATAAACTTACTATCTCTCACAAGGGAGATGTGTCACAACTGATTTAATTCTCCTTGAAATTTGTAAAGCACAAAAAAAAGTAAAACATTATGTTATATTTCAAGAAGAATCAAATCGGTTCCAGACAGGTTGTGTTTTTTTTTTTTTTTTCAATTTATATTGCAAGTATATCAGATGATTTAAAAAGTAAACTCTTATCCGTAGACAAATTAATTCGACGATGAGTAAAAGATAAAGAGGTAAAGATAGGGTAAGTACACAAGATTACGAACTCACCTCGTCATAGATGAAATTGTCGATCTCTTCCAATGGCCTGCCGTAGAGATCGTTTGGGAATGGTTCGAATTTGTTTGGCAGTACCGCGCCATCCTCCACTGACATTTTTCTCTTCGGTTGAAAACCATAGTCGCGCACTAATTGCACAGTTCTGTTCTCCAATCTGCTTTCCTTCGTGAACGGCTTGACCGTTTGCTTGCCGCTCTTGTTGCCGGGAGTTCTCGTACCGGACCATGATCTGCTCTCGATCTTGGCTTGTTTGGTGTCGTGAACGTCACCCGACGCGGCCTGCGGTGTCACAACGTCCGCCTGAATTTCGGCGCTTCCGGAATCGCCGGTGCCGGAATCGGCGGAGGTGCCGGCGGTTCCGGCCAACGGTGGCCGCAGTCTCGTGCTATCCTGCGTCCTGGAACCAACTCTCTTCATCGGCGGGGATTCGCTCTTCTTGGATTCCGGTGAGGTCAGTTTTTCCGATGGACTCGTAATTCCGCTCGCTTCCTTGTCGACGTCAGCGCGCGAATCTGAAGACTCGACGATCGCTTGCGGGTACTCTTTATTTTCTTCCAACAATGGCGAGCTCGGACGTTCGCACGGTGAACTTGGATGTTCTTTGTCATCGACTTGGTAGACTGCAGTCGCAGTTTCGGGACAAATCTTCGATGTCCGCGAACTCGGTTCCTCGTACTCGGTATACTTAGGCGGACTTAGACCTGGGTACGGTGGCGGCGATTGCCTCTGATCGCCGCTAGGTTCCGTCGAGATGCGGGGCGAGGGTACTTCAGGGCGTTTCGGAGTTTCGCCGAAACGGCGCGGCTTAGCCGCCACCCTGGGATACTCACCAGTAACCCGTATGTCGATGGAACTTCCTCTAGGTGATGCAGCGCTGGGTCGCTCCCACCAGCCGACAGGAAATTCGGAAGATCCTCGGGCAGACTGAGCCGGCGAAGCCTGCTCAGGACGATCCTCCAATCGCCTCGGCCAATCTCCTTCCATCGGGAGTGAGCCATGGTGTTCTCTCCGTACTAAATTCTTCGATAATCTGCTGCTAGGCTCTCGATATTCGGTAACACCGGATTTTCTGGGTGGCTGAGGTGTTCTGGAAGTCGCTCTGAGATGATGACCTTGACCGTCCTTACTACTTCCTGGAATATCGAGACTCCTCTGACTACCGCCGTCTCTGGGTCGGTCGTTCGGATTCCCGGTTGGTCCGTAAATCCCCTCTTTGGATAATTCATCCAACTCCTCTTTGCTCAAGTTCTTTACGAAGAGCCCGACCACCTTGGGTCGGTTCGAGAAGCCATTGTCCTCCGAACTGCTGCTCGGAGGGCTGGGAGAGCTCGGAGGATTTTTATTCCTCTTGCTCCCGCCCTGCGGAGATGTCATTGGAACCTTTGCTCGATCATCCCTTTCGATCCTGTACTACTTTTGTCAGCCTCATGCTATCGTTAGATCGCCTTGGTGCTCTATTGCTGTCGATCGATACCCACCAGCTGTTATTGATCGACCAGCAGGATTTTGGAACGTTAAGGATTACACGATGTATATCGCACTGCTAATTTCGTGCTGTCGATTTGTTTTTTTCCTGTCTCGTTGATTTATACGCTTCGATCACTGCGATTGCATCAAGATTATTTCGGAACGCTGACTCAACTTCTGCTACAATGCCAGCGATTTCATGTTCGACTGCACTTTCATCAATTAACACTTGTGAAATTTGCATTCAAAAATATTCTTTTGAATACACAAATCGTGCTTCTTTTTGAGATGTATAGAACCGTGAACCGTGAGAGAAAGGCTGGGAGTTCATAATACAAAAGAGATCGCAGCCTCGTAGATTCATATATTGATGCACTGCAAAACTTTACTAAACGATAGTTTACTTTTTCGGTATCTTAAAGTGACTTGCTAAGATTACAGATAAGTAGATAGTATCCGGTACATTTATTATTGACGACCAATAACGGAGAACGCTGGAGAGCGTATGATGGATGGCGACGGAGACTTCTTGACTGCTCGTAACCTGCTGCTTCCTGCACTTTGAAGTTTCTAGTGATCCCGCTTGTCGGAAACAATGACGCGTGTTATTGTATCTTGACAGATCACGACAGTGATTACGATTCGTGACGGTAAAGCGCGTGCAAGGCACGATTCGACGATGTTTTTCGAGTCAAATGACGAGTTTCTCGTAATCACAGAAGGTTCGATCGCTAGCTCCTCAAGTTATATCGTTGCTCACGACGAATCTACCCTCGTCGCATCGTCGAGAGCGGTTTACACATACTCACGTGGTATACTCCTCGTGTCGTGTCGCGACTTAAGAGGTCAAGGAGTCCGTGCCTGCACATAGCTCACTCCGAATGTCGACGGCTGCCGAGTGTCATGGTACTGCTATAAGCGATCGACCAGCGACGTCTACCAGACCTTAGAACTCCGAGTCTCGTCGACAGTCCGGATGAATTTAACCGTAAATATATGCGTGTGTGGTAGCGAGTGAAAGTCGACCACGTGAGCGACCCTCGCGACTCGCGCCGTCATCGATCATCAACCACGTCACTGCACGTAAACCGTCATGTAAATCGTATTGCAGCGTGACGTGTATCATATGGGGACGAGAGCGTCCTGCGAATCGATTGCGGTCTCTCGATCGATAGCTTGATCAACAGTTCGGAAGCGCGGAAACACACATTTGATCTTGGTTCTTACTCCTGGTCGTTCACGGACTTTTGTTTTTACTTCTACTGCGCGCGAGGTGAAATTTGCATAAGTACACGTCGTAAAGACACGAAGCGTTTATCACTCCGATCCTCTCAACGTTTGTTCGCGTTCCGACGGGATCACCCACGAAGAAGACCCCGAGGATGAACTGTCGGTGACCCAAGCGGCCAGGACGCGATCAGTTAGGCTGTACACTGTCGTCGGGATAAAGAGATGGGAGGGAAGGCGCGTCCGCCCACACACAATCGCGCTCTCGCAGAACAGCGTGGTCAGCTCGTTATCAGCGTACCACTATCATCACTAGCACCCACCACCACGAGATCGGCGGCGAGATCAACGCGGTCGACTCCGCGATATCCCCCACAGTCAACACTCACTCATCATTCGTTATCCGGCGAGGTACGGCGGTCGCGACGCGAGTGATACGGCCGGGCGAGGGGCACGATGAAGACGGTGAAGACGAAGAGAAAAACCGGAAGCGAGAAAGAAGGTAGTTCGCGGTAAAGAGAGAAGACGTTCGAGCGGGAGCCAGAGAGAAAAGGGGAGGATCGAGCGAGAGAAAGACAGAAGGACAGAAATAGAGGAAAAGAAAGAAAGAGAAAAGAAAGAGAGAGAGAGAGAGCCGTGGTGCACCCTCGTCGTATAGTCCGGTAAATTCTGCTCGAGCGGGGGTGCAAAATCACGGGCGTCTCTTCCGAGAGCTGTGGCGGCACTGTCGGCACCGAACCCCCATCGGTACCGTGCGCGCGCGCGCGTATCGAACCACCCCGAGCCGGAGAACGCCGCACGGAATCCTCGTTCAGCCGCGTACGTATACGTACACACGTAACGGCGGGGTCTCGAGCTACGTACACACGCGATAACGCGGCGAGAGAACGAGGGGGGTGGCAAAGGGACGGTCGCGGAAATAGTGTTAGTGGTCGCTACTGCTGGTGCTAGTGCTGGTGTGGTAGTGACGGCGGCGATGGTCGTGGGGGGTACCGCGCGTACCTGCACCTGCACGAACACCCACCGCTGCCACTGACGCTAACCCCCACCCCGTGGATCCACAATGAGCGCAGCCAACCCCCCTGCGAGTGCTGGCGGTGGTGGCGGCGGCGGTGACGGTGGTGGAGGTCGTGGCGAGCAGGATACGACAAACAGGCGGACCGACCGGTCCGGGCGAACGGTACCCCCGTTCCGCAGGACACGCGCTGTAATTAATCCGCCAATCGACACCGGATTCCGCCGGATGAGAGTCGGATTAATGCGCGAGATAGTGAAGATGGCTCTCCTTCTTCCGCAGGCGACATATAATTCTCGTCCTTACGCGTTCTTATCATTCTTACGATACGGAGAGATGATTTCCTGATAATGGCGAACGCTATCGGAATTTCCGTTAACGAAATTGGTAGAATCGAGTTTAGTTGGAGGCTATGACCAGTTTGTCAACGGTTTGTTGGCGACCCTTTTAAGTTTAAGCGATTCTCTTATCACGAAGCGTATACTATGATAAGTAAATCGTGACATGGATTCTTTGCGGTGTTACATGACATTGTTATCAAGATTTTTGAATAAATTTCTTCTGTATTCTTGTATAAGTTGTGAAAGTTGGTATCTTGAATGAGAAGTTAGTCGTGACTTTCTTGTGACGTAAATTTAAGCAGGATTCTTATTGTGTACACGGATAATGAGAAATCTCATTGATTTCTTATCTAACAATGTGTAAGAATTGAGAATTAAAGTAAAGATTTTGATCGATACTCTTGCAGAAATTTAAGCAGTTATGATCTTATTATAAGCTGTTGGTCAATCAGAATTTACTTGTTCAACTTAACATAATAACCATAATAAATTCCCAGGTAAAGTGGAATCAGTAACTATGATTAATAGAAGCGACATTATTACAGACATTATTATGATTTTATCCTGACGGAAAGTTGAATAGGAGTATAATTAAATGAAGTAAGTCAGAGTACATTAATGAAGCATATCATTATACTACAATATAATAGCACCGTTAGTATGATGGATTTTTGTCATATCACAAAATGTAAAAATTCTAGAAACGAGAAACGTGATAAATAGAAAAAGATTTCTTAATTAAACTTAAACAGACACATTAGTAAATAAAATTAAACGTTACAGAGATCTTACACGTTACAAGATTTTGACTAATTTATCTGAAATAATAACGTAAATAAACAGCAAAGGCGTCTTTAAGTGTTATTAATTAACTGACGTTAATACTTCCCGTTAAAATATGAAAATAGATAAATGGAGTAATGGGATATATTTTCGAAAGATCTGCAAAGAACTCGATCAATACGAAGTACTGTTAATTACTTAAATGAAAATTTTACGATTGCAAAAAAGATGAACGTGAGTTCTTTGCAGATCTTTCGAAAATATATCCCATTACTCCATTTATCTATTTTCATATTTTAACGGGGACGATCCAATAATCGATGTAAGTATCAAGTAATTTGTTAGGATTGATCCGGACGAAGAATATATGATTTCTAGATAGATTTTCTTCTACCCTTCTGAACTATATTACTTTCTATTAAGTGATTATTCTCTCCTTCCTTGACTTAAAACGGAGATAATCGGTCCGCGATGTGATATTCGAGGAATATAAATTCGATGATTAAGATAACATCAAATTTAATAGGTCGAGTATGACCTATATGCAGGGAGAATTTTAAGCGCATCGATAATGTATGAGACGTTATTTTGCACTGGTTTCCACTTTTCATTAAGCTAGACACAATTTTTTTTATCTAACCAGATTTTCTTTATCCAACAATATAATTTGGAGCAGAAAATCTATTTCGTATACTTCATTGTTGTGATATTAGTGATGTTTCCCATCTCACCATTTACCTGTCGAACAATATTGTAATTTGGAGATTGCGCTCAATCTCAAAGGTAACGTATGATAGCGATGATTAATTACAGAGACGAGTGAAACGTGTGTATATCCTCTTTGTACGGCGTAGGTAATAACAGTTGCGATTCGCAAACATATGGGTTTGGATACATGTTTCTCTCAAACTTGCGCCATGCGAATTTCAAAACTTATTGGATACTACATTACTGGGGAAGTATCGTACGAATATACATTCCCACGAGTATAAGGTAAAGGTATTTTCGTTGCAGTGAGCAATCTTGCAATAACTTTTCCACCTAGCTTAAAAGCCAAGGGTGATTGAAATTGGATTGGGTAAATGCAATGAATTTTGGATCACTACGAAATTTATAGCTTATTCAATTGTCAAATTGGTAGTTGATAAAAGTATTCCTACTTCTTAAATAGAAATTGTTAGTAGATAAAAGTTTCCTACTTCTTAAAAAGAAACTGTTAGTAGATAAAAGTTTCCTACTTCTTAAAAAGAAAGAAAGAGTCGAAGAGCATGCCGAAGTAGATGACGTACAACAAGGAAGTAATTCGCGGAAGGAATTATTACGAACTCCCGCAATCAAATGCAGCTGCTGCATTGCAAACAATTAGTATCATTTTCATGGTACGTCACACCCATTTTTGTACAGTTTCTCTGTGAATATTTCAATTCTTATCAAAGATATCCATTTATCTTTACTTCGATCTTTGCAAAAAAGTAAATTTCAATTTTTATAGTACAATTTTGTGCGTAGTAAAATAGAATAGAGTAGAATTGAAATACTCGAAACGTAAATATATATTTTTTGTTATCCTATGGTCTAAGAGGGTTCGTCAGTGTTACAAGATATGTTATAGTTCCAGAAAACATCAGCTTTAGTCTTGAGTTACTAGAAGATTATATGTAACAGCTGTGCCTGAATATGCATCTTTAGGCATGGCTTCTACCAAATCTTGTCCCACGACATGATGCTTCATAATATTTCTTGTAAGATAAACTACTGATGCAAGATAAGCCACGATGCATCACCTTTGTTATGTGCATATGCTCAGCATTGTTTACGGTTTTCCATTCGTGTGGAATCTAGTTACAACCATGAATTGTGAAATATATCTTGTCCTTGATTCGAAAGGATTTAGATTCGAGGACAAAACGTGTTTATGAATACAAAGTAGCAGATGATTTTCGTGGATTAATCACGACATAAATGTTATCTTTATTTTATTCTTCTAACTTAGAATATGACATCGATTAATTTTATAAAATGTTTACATGTGACTTAGATGCAATCATAAGAATTTTTTTAAGCGTGAAAGTGTTATTGAAGTTTTATATCAAAAACTTTTAAATTTTTAATAATGGATAGGAAATCTATATTATATTTTCTATATTTCAAAGAGATAAAATATATCGAAAAAATATATTTCACAAAACTCGCTGATTTTCAAATAAAGAAAGAAACGTCCGAATATTCTTTTTAAAAGTAATATTCTATTTCTCTGAAGCACGTTTACTAAAAAATTATGGATACATAAAAGAGTTCTGACAAATCAAGTACCTTTTTCTCGACAAATATATTATGTAATTATCGATATTTTTATAACAACAATAAAATACTTGTCATTAAAGACATGGAGAGACGGATGTACCGGATATTGCTTTCCACGTTCTTACGTCTCTAACCATCCTTACAACGTGTGATTACAACTTCTCTTTCATCCACTTCTCGCGTGTCCTCCCGCGCCATAATAGTCTTCAGAGACAGCGGAAAGAGACGACGAAACTCCACAATGTGGAACGTCATCAGCGAGACTTATGAAGGATAAGTTGTTCAAACCTCCGGAAACCGAGTCCTACTTAGGATTTATAACACCGCAAACTTCTCATCTCCCAGCAAGTGCTGATGCCTGCTCATTTATTTATGCTTTCATGAGAGATTCCGTATTCTTTCAGCGAAAACATTAATCTCGTGTAAAGCGCAGACTCAATTCCTTTCCTTTTTTTTTTTATTGATTTTAGTGCGCGAAAGTGTACATGCCTACGATTGGTAATAAACGCATTTAATGAGATAATATAATTCCTTGAAAACAGAATTCTCTACAAAGATTTATCTGAGCGATTAATCTCTTTTTGCAGTCTGAAATTTGAATATTAAACATCTTGATAATGAAATTTCCAAGCTTCTATTAAAGTCTGGAATTCAAAGCAAAATCATAATTCTATTAAAATAAATACAGGGTTTTATTTCAATAGGATTTTAATACGCGTAATTATGAACAATAATAAAGTTAAGGAAATGCAAGAGGAATATTGCGTGATAAAATTTTGTTAAGAAAATATTCTTTCTGATCTAGAAGCCCCTAGGTAAATTTTACATATGCAATATCTCATCGCGCTTTGTAGATTTTAAAAAAGATTATGATTCGCTTTGTTTCACAATCATATTGTAATAACAGAGAAATGCAAATACAGAAATGAGGATCAAGCAAGGCGATGTAATCGCGTTAAAACTGATACTAAGCACAAAGCACGTACTATTGCGAAAAGTCATAAACGAGACTTTGCTATTGTAAGCATGTCCGAAGAATACACGTTGAGAATAGAGCTTCTTTAGCCTCATCATATCAACTTGATCCCTAACTCGAATCAAACTCTCCATTGTAATCTCCCCATTGTGAAACTTAGCGTAATATCTCTGCCGGTGACCGAATTGTCTTATCAGTTGAAAATTACGTGATATTACGCGGCATGTTCTACCACTGCAACAAGTAGTGACTGCAGAAGACAAGTGGATTTAATAAAAATCGATAAGGATTTATTTGATGTTAATGTATAAAAATAGAATCTAGGATTCTTTTCACAATGTGTCAGAGGACTAAAAAAATGCAAGTTTTTAATTAATTTTAAAGAAAAAGGGTCAGAATAGAGTGAGTGCTTTTAAAATAAGTTATAAGGCTAAACATATATAACAGTTTAGTTGGATTAAAATTTGCATAAGTAACATAAATGTCTAATGAAATAAAGCAATATCTTTGTGCAACATTGCCCCTTTGAGTTCCAAGAGAGGCTAGTTTTCGTTTCTGTTACCGTGACTCGATAAGAAAGATAAGTTGATTATCACGAAAAAGGTTTGTCGCATTATCATTTGTTATTTGTATTATTATCTATCAACATCAAACAGAAAAAAATTGCATTTTTCTACTTACAATTTGCGGTTTGCAAGAAGGAATATAATGTTTCTGATCTTTCTCTTCACTTATTTCTCAGCATTTATATTTCTCGTGATAAACATGTAGCGCGTGACATCCAGTGAACGGAATTCACTTTAGCTCGAACGTCAGCTTGTCGATAACATCGTTTGCATAACAGAATTTTTGTTGGAATATTAATTCGAAAGACATAATATTATTACTTGTGCACGAAACGCATGAAATATTTTTCACAAAATAAACAAACTATTTACATCTAAAAGAAAGTAGCGTTTAGATGGCATATATCAAGTTGACATTTTGAATAATTTTGGATTTTTTTATAAAATAATTAAAAAATGAGATTTTTACAAAATGAGACTTCTACAAAAATATTTGGCGTGTATATTTCATTTCTACAACTTCATTTCGTACAACTTTGATTCTCTGATTTCTATACATATATTTTATACATATTCTATACATATATATATTTTTGTATATATATGTATGTATAAAATTGTTGTACAGTACATATCAATAGTTACAACACTTGAAAATTGTCTAATATACAGTAATTACGCAGAAAAGATAAAGAATTCTGCAAACTACAATAAATACTTGTAAAAAAAGAAAAAATCAGGTGTAAGACACGTGTCTTTTTCTCTCTCTCCCTCATCAGGACTTAGCATTTTGATCGATTATTCTCGGCGCTGTAAAACTGCGACAAGATAAACGCAGGATGCTAATAATTTCAGATCGGTTCGACCTGATACTCCGTTTGCGACGTTTGCCTTCGTTTGAGTTTACTCTGTATCTCCTGCAACGTCTTGCCCTTCGTCTCCGGCACTATGAAGTACGCGAAGATCGCGGATGCGGCGGTGAAGCCTGAGAACGTCCAAAAGGTCGCAGCCTGGCCCATCCTTTTCTCCATGGTCGGGAACAGCTTGGTGACGGTGAACACCAAGCTCCAGTGCACTACGATAGACAGGCTGCTGGCAACACCCTTGGTTTCCGGCGGAAATATCTCGCTTATTACTGTGAACGGCACAGACCCGTAACCGATCGAGAAGACAATGTTGAAGAGAGCGAGGCTAGTCAGTGGCAGCCAGCCGAAGGTGCTCACGTCATTTCCTTCATCCTTGAGCTTGAAATAGTAACCCAGGACGCTCAGACAAATGGTCATCATCGTGCCGGATATTACCAATAGTGGCTTTCGACCGAATCTGAAGAAAAACGAGATGAGATCGATTTATAACTGTCGTAGCCAAGGAGAATAGAGAGTCAAAATAATGACAATAATGGCAATTTGACATATTGCTAAATTATGGCAAAAAATGTCATGTTTTGGTCGTGATTCGGTCAATGTGACGTTGAATAACATCAAATTGACACTGTTTTGACTTTCTGTTCTCTTTGGGCTGTTTTTAATATTAATTCCATTTGAAGAGATTCATGAGAATTAATTGTCTTTTTTGTTCTTTAAAAATTGAAGTTTATGGAATTGATCAAATTAAACAGAATTAACTCGATACTCTAATGTAACCTCTAAGAAGAAGAAAGAACCTATAGATGGAATATCGATAACCCAAACACTCCATCATAAGTTTAAAAGCTACATTAACGTCAAGGGATTTGAAGAAGTTTCATGATAATTAATTTGCGAGACATTATATTATATTGAGATTCATGCTCTAAACCTGTCAATTACGGTAGCGACGAAGATCGTCATCATGACTTCGGTGAATCCGATAACGATGGTCGCCAGAAAGGGGTCGATCGTGCTGTTCGCCGCCTGGAAGATGTTGACCGTATAGAATAGAATCGCGTCTATGCCACAGAGTTGTTGAAAGAACATGAGTCCCACGCAAGTGATAACGGCTTTACGTCCGGCTTTAGTCCCGACGAGATCCTTGAAACCGCCCGACGCGTTTGTCATCCTGTCAACGTCACCCTGAAGAACGGTTGTTTCCCCCGCGATATCATAACGCGATCCTCGCAAAATCGTCAGCACCTTGGTGGCCTGGGTCATACGATTCTTCTGTACCAGCCACATCGGCGACTCCGGCATGAAGAGCACGCCGAGGACGAAGGGCACCAAGATGACACAGCAGGTGACGTTGAAGACCACGTAGGAGCAATACGCACCCTCTATGTACGAAAACATGATCCCTGAGGAGAAGAGCAAAGGGAAGAAGGCCCCTAGGGCGCCGCGAATCGAGGCCTGGGCGATTTCGCCGGTATAGACCGGTATGAGGACGCAGATCGCTCCGGCGCCGATTCCGCCGATGAACCGAGCGACATATATACTGACGATGTCTCTGGTCGTGAGCAGGATGAGCCAGCTCGTGATGAATGGCACAGTCGTCAAGAGGATGGTCCATTTTCGACCGATTCGATCGGCGATTTTGCCAGCCGGCACGGCGCCCACAATCGCACCCAGCGCCAGTAGGGATGTTATCCACGAGATCTGATCCTCGGACAGTTTCGGAAGGAAGGATTCCGCCGATGTGAGATACGGCAGGATCGGCGACGTCCAGCCGAGCATTATGCCGGCCTGCATACCGCCCAGTGCAGCTGCAAACGAACAGCGCACTTTCATAGCAGGAAAAAAGATTCTTTCTTAATTTAAAAGAATCGTTGCTCGAAGTATACGCAAGATGTTGTCGCGTTAAAAGAGAGACAATGAGAATGATTGAAAATTATTCAAGATCAAAACAATACTAAATGCTTGAAAAACATCGTTTATTTATTTATAAAATTGAAAAATCTGTGTTTTATTTTATTAAAGCGAACCGATTCAAATACTGTTGAATAATCTTTTTGATTGAAAAAAATATATCTCGTGCGTTATATAATAAGTCTATAGGAAAAAAAATTAACAGAAGTTTTGTCACGAGAAAGCTTTTGTTTATTCATTTGTCTTCGGTTACCCTATAAGTAATGCAGTTTTTTAGAGATTTTTTTTAAATGAATAAAAAATTGGACAGTTTAATTTTAATAGAAATCCAACAAATATTTTTTATTATTATTTATTATTTTTTTAATTAAAAGGAAATAAGAAGGCCGTATAGGTTTCGCAATCGAACAAACACAAAGATGTCGTTTTAAAAATTCATCGAAATTTAACTTTCGTTTTTAAATCTGTGACTATATAACACGTTTTTCTGATCGGCTCTATTATACCTCAACACGTTATACAATTCCGGGTTCAACTTAAGACAGAATGCGATCTCCCACATATCATTGACGAAAGAAAGAAAATCTCAAACGTTGACGCTGTTCAGGAAGGAGGTGACAACATGTTTTTCAACTGACCAACATATTCTCGCCGAAAAACGACGAATAAGTTCGCATCAAATTAGGTTTTATATTATATTTTATATTTTATACTGTAACGCGTTTGACCTCTATTTTATCATGTCTACCTTATTTTTACCATCGTGACCGGTGTCGAGATGTTTGCCGTTTCTAACCATGTTTTATTTTCTTTTTTATTTTTATGTTATTTATTTATTTATATAAAGTCATGTAACGTATATATATTTTAAACAAAGACGTTTGGTTTAATGCGTCTATTATACATTGTTTCAAAATGCTGATGAAGACTCAGTGTAGTCGAAACGTTCAATATTTTTACTTTGAATAAAGTCTAGTTAAATTTCGATGAATTTTTAAAACGACATCTTTGTGTTTGCTCGATTGCGAAACCTATACGGCCTTCTTATTTCCTTTTAATTAATTTTTGATCTAGCGGTATTATTATTCTAAATATTTATTATTTTTTTTCCTCTATTTTTATTTTAAATTTTCTGAGGATAAAAGTCTTTCAGTTTTTTTTTAGCTAAAGAATAAATTAAGCTGTTTTTTTGTACCGAATTTGTAGAATGACCTAATATAATGAAACAAAAGATAACTTATGAGAATCATACACATACAAAGTTTCTGGCGATAAATTTCATAGATATAAATAAGTTGTTGATTCAGTCGTGGGCAGTCTTAAAAAGTCGATCACTTTAGATGATATCGATATCGTACACCGCGAGACAACCTGTCGGCTACATTACACATGTGTATTATGCAATATGAGAGAAGTGGTATTGATCTTTGAAACGGTCAAGTTTCTTCGGATATTTATACATGAAGGGAAGTTAAAATTTATATTAGCTACATTTCTAATTTTATAACATGTATACAAAATATAGCATTGAAATTCCATTTTATTTAATTTTATTAAGTGATTTTTAATTTTTATCACGTGCTTCTTGGCTTATCGAATGCAATGATATATATATATATATATATAACCTAGTTTTGGAAAAATGTGGAAGGTTTATATCTAGATATGTACACTCAAAAAAATTTTAGTTAATTATTTTGTAAAATTTCTTTTCGTTTTAGCGTTTAGTCTAAAATATTTTAGTAATTGTGTGAGAAAAAGCTTAATTATCAAGTAGAAACACGCAATACCGTAGCATGTCCATGAATCTTTATGATAATAAGATTACGATATTATTCATGAGCGTTAATTATATGTATACACAATTTTTAAAATGTTTCTTTAACAATAGAATGCGTAACTTATAAAAATAATCTTGCTAAATTCGGAACCACTTAAAATTGTTGTGTTTCTGATAAGAAAACATTATCTTATTTTTTATTTTTTATTACGTTAGCATTGTGTACTGATTCTTTGATCACCATATAGTATAATTATTTATATTGAATATATTAAAATTATGCTTTATAATAAAAAATAAATCAAGGTGTGTTTAGTTATGAAATCAAAGAATTGGAGACATTATGGCATTTGGTCAAAAGCTATAATGTAAATGATGATCCTAAATTATCGTTATCTCTCCAATGGGATTGAGTTCTGTACATATTCCGTGATAAAAATTTAATGAAAATTTACTCATCTGTGCTAACAAGATAAATCACCAATATTTCTCGGATCTTGCGTAATTTTTATTTTAAGAAGGACGTCGAGTTTTAGATGAATTTTCGCGCACACGATTAATCTCTTTTAATAAAACTAATTTGATAGTTAAAATGAACTTTATTGCGAGTATAATGGAGTGTAATCCATATTACTTGTAAAAAGGTAAAGTTACTTTTTTATTCTTCACCACAGCTTTATTATCATTATGCTCACAATAGAGTCCATAATTCAAGTTATTTAACTAGAGTTTTGTCACAGTTCATTTCTTTTAACTTAAGAAAGATAAATCAGACCTATGCTATGCTAGAACATTTTGCAAACGTAATCTTGAGTAATCGAAATACAAAGAACATATTAGCAGATGTGTTAGAAATACATGCCAGTACAAAAATACGTGCCGATATCCAAAAGTTAAGAACATTTTATATAGATTCCGTATAAAAATAATATATTTGCCCTCTCTTACTCACCACACAAAGTGACTAAAAACTGAAAGCGCTTTTTTCCTTTACTGAAGGAACCGGAATTATTCGGCACTTGTGATACATGGTGTTGCTTTTCTCTATCTGGCAATGAAATCAGAAAGGATTTCGTCGTCGCGTCATTGACGCGTGCCGTCGTGGCTCCCATCGTCATTGGGGAACAGGATTGATGTTGTAAACGAAGAAAAAAAGAAAGATTCCTCGTTAAAAAAGAGTCACTGGTTCATACTTATCACGAACGTAAACAAATTATTGCGTAGCAAATTAAAAGTGCGTTTCATACCACGCCACGACACGCGTTCTTTGATGCACACGTTATACCAATGCGAAATATATATCGTTCCGATTTATATCTCGAACAAACGCTTATCGCTTCCCCCAGAAAAGCGTCTGATATCATTCACGTGTCGTTCTGTTTTAGGGATGCCGGAGGTTTTATTTATGGCGTGAAAGGTCGTTTAATGGTAGTATTATAACTTAAAATCATGAGGACTTAAGGAAGATGTCAGATAAGTCGCGGAGAGTGCTTTTCAAATTGAATTCGTCGAGTTATGTTTTTCTTCGGAGTCTTCGTATACGATACTTCAACGTTTATCCTAGCAAACATTTATCTTAAATAGCAGTTATCTTCTGTACGCATTTTATGACTCCGTTGTTCAGCTTTTTGAAGTAATGAAAAAAAAATTTATTTTACATTATCCAGATTATATTTTCAGTACTTATCATCATCTTTATATTTTTTATCAAAAAGAAAATGTTTATTTTTTTGTAGACATATAAGTCTTCAAAATACTGATATATTTGAAAAGAGAACGATTCTAATAAAAAAATTAATAGAAAGTAAAAAATGAAATTTTTATACACACGGCTTTATTTTTAAAATAATAATAAAATAAATTAAATAAATTGTAAATAGAAAATTTAATAACACTTTAAACATTTTTAAATTTAAACGATTTTCAACATTATGCTACCGCCAGTATGGCGACATCGTTTGCATTCAATGAAGTAAGTTCTTCGCGATTGTTTGTAAATATTTGTCTGATCTGGATTTGGTATCATATTTTGTTGAATACATATCGCTAACAATTATCAAAATATGGATATGTAATATTAATATAATATTTTATTAGAAAAAATAAAAATAACTTTAATATATATATATTTTTTTTATACATATAATTTTTTCAACAATTTAAATTATGCTGTTTTATAATGTGATAATGTAATTATGCTTCTTAATGTGTTAGTAATAACATATCTTATCACAAGAGTTCATTGACATATGACATATTGACGAGTTTATGACATGCATCATTCTAAACATTTGTGTATAAAAGAGCACAAAGTTATATAAATTTTCTTAAAGTCACTTTTCTTAATTAGGTCTTGTATAAGAAAGATTTATTTTGAATCTACTTTTACTTTGTATCTATTTTTTCATAAAAATCATCTTTTTGATTATATTGCCATTTTCGGAGATATTTCATATATTACAAAAAAATTGTATTAGAATTTATTTAAGGTTAAAAATTCTTGTTTAACTTAAATTGTTTTGAGTTTTAAATTGTCTTCGAAAAATATTTGCGAATAGAAGTGAAATTAGAAACATTCCTTATCCAGGAAATGTCGAAAGAGAAACATGCGAAGAAAAACTTGTCTAGAAAGTCATTGTTTAAAGAGCTCTTTTGTTTCTTTCGAGCTTTCGTTTCGTTAGATGTTAAAGTATTCGTAACTTGAAGTTTACGAAAGAGGGAATATTTCACGCTCTTCGAATATTAAATTTTTATGTCTGCTGCGTTGTATATTTAATTCGTAGAATTTATATCTTTATATTTGTAAATATCGGAATAAACACGTGAAATATGTTTGTTATTTTGCACGTCTACCGACGAATACATATTACTCAAATGAAGTAATAAAGCAAAAGCTAAATATAGAGTTAAGACGCAGATATTAGGAATCGTAACGGTGACAACTGCTTTCGCAAGAAAAAGCTTTGTTAAAGAAAACGAAGACATATACTATCTTGCGAGGATTGTTTTTAAAATACATATTTCTTTATCTTGAAATACAGTAATATTTATACTTTAATAAATATACTAACTTTAACATTAAATACATTATTCACAATCGAAAATGTCTCTTTATTAATTTATCAAATTAATAAAAGAGAATAAAATGTTATTTATAAGAAGATAATCTAGATAATCCTAGATAATAAATATTTTGCTCTTATTATAATATAATACAGTTTATCCAACAAAATGTATTACAGTAATTTTTTAAATTTTATCTTTTATATATTCCTATATATAGTTCTTTTTCATCATATTACCGTTTCGCAAAGTTTGTAGTAAAAATTTTTAAGGGAAAATTCACAAGGTAAGCGTACATGCTTATTTTCGTGAACAAAAAGTATTCCTGTATGCCAATCCATGTAATAACAAATGTGTCAATTTCTGATGGGCGTTGTCGGTGATGAGATAGTACATCATTATCTCATTACATTATGGACGGTCCATATTTGTCGCCACTGACGCACAGACTGGCGTATGTAAATGATGCAATACCATATTTACACCTCGCGCTTAAAAATAGAAATCGTTGTTCAATTATGCTTTGTCCATCAATCCTATCTCCATATGCAGTGTATCTCTGATATGTAAGCTTGGAATTGATTTAAGCAACAATTAAAAAAATTAAAAAAAATTAAAAAATATATATTTTGCATATATTTTGAAGTTCAAAGTAAAAAAACAAGCGATATACAAATGTAATTGCCGTTTAATTCAAAGAAGATCCACTTTGATAGCATATCAGTTTAAATCGTTAGCGGTTAATTTTTGCCAGGAGAGATTAACGAAATTTTACGAGACTTTGCATTTAATGATTGTTGGAATTTATTCTCGTTGTGTGTACATTTATCGCTTATCTCATGAATTTTTCTTTGCTGAGTCATTAAGTACTCTTACCTTCGATTCTGTGAAATGGTAATGTATGATAAAAAAGAACAATGGGAGTAAAATCACACATTCACGTGTAAAACCTAATTATGATGTTACATGTTCGTTTTTCATGTCAGTTCTTAGATACGCATTATAAGAGTGTATATTTTTCTTTGTATGTTTGAACGTATATTGTTGAGAGTTGTGAAAGCTAAATACGCACACATGCCGTCTTATCTACCTTTAGTTAATACCTCATACCTCATGCTTGCACACATATCCAGTTATAACCGTTTAAAACCACCGAAAAACAAAATTTATTGCGCTTATCATTAACGTAAAAGAGCAAAGGTTGAAGAAAAAATCGATTACATATACGTTTCATTGCAGTATATGACGTCGCAAGTTTACTACAATCAGAAGTTCACGATCTTTATTAACATAAATGTGACTATTCAAGCTGAGCTTATTGCTCGATAATATTTTTGACAAAAAAATCTACTTATATTATTTACTTATTTTTCCTTAAAATTTAAAGCTTAAAATTTGAGCAATAAAAATGTAAAAACATACCAGGTATATCACATTTGGATATAAAATTTCATATGTTTGTAGAAACAAGCAAGCAGGAGTAATGTTGGTCTAGTTAATCATAGAAAAATATTTACCAGAACAGCAAAGTCAAATGTTTGGAGTATTAAATAGTGCATATAACTATCATTAAAAATTAGAAGAGAATTATAATGAATCTATTATGTAAATTCTTTTAAGAAAAATGTGAATCGTAAACTAAAGGACAAGATTAGGTACGAATTCTGAAATAAAATGTATTCTGCAAACATCAAACATCTACATTGTGATCGATTAATAGATCTTAACGTTATCAACAAATGTAGGCTATGTGATTAAAATGATACAGTGTATGATAGTCTGATGTATGATAGTCGCCATTCATGTCCTCGTTAGATTGCAATACTGAAATAATAAGGAGAATGATGTATATCAATATGGATTTTAACTTGCGAGGTTTTCACATTTCAAGTCTTTTAAGGTTAATGCGTTCTATTTAATTAATTACCTAACGTTTGTTGTCATCATTATTTTTCGATATTGCTAATATATATTAATAATATAATTTGTGCGTGTGTTATCAGTCCAACTTCACCACTAATTGAACAATCCATTTTTTAAATCCGAGAAGCTTATCTAAACGGCGAGTTGTATGATATTTTTTTCAAGTTGAACGTCAAGGCTAAAATTTAATCAGGCTCGAAGTTGACATTTTCGCTAGTTTCAGTTCCGGAGGAAGTACTTTGTCTTCATTCCTCGCGTATGCAGAGCTCAATACGTCCTTTAACAATGCATCCGGTGTAACCGATATCAATGCGGTGGGAAGTGTAATGACCTCATTAATCAAGGTAAACGCAATCTTTTGTCTTGCGTAAAACGCCTTCGAAAATATCGCTGTGAAAGAGAGAAATGGAAGAGAAGAGATAGTGAGAGAAGAAAATAATTTGTTATAACATAAAAAATATAATATATATAATTAATAATAAATATGTATAATTAAATAAAAATATAAAATATAATTTTCTCAAAAGATTGAAAAGGAATATGTATTTATGCAAATATGTATATATCTATGCAAAGGATATTTCTTTCGCAACATTCGCTGTATATGTATAAGACAATAATCAATGAACGCAAGTCTGAGTTTCAAATAAATGTATCTTGGAAATACGCTCTAAAGATCAAGATATATAGGGAACGTAACTTGCTGTGTCTTCCGATAATGAGAAGTGATATCTACTGTAGAATATCGCGTGGGAGCCGAGTTGCACGTTGAAGCGAACGAAAAGGCAGAGATTATCCAGCTGTGTGAAACTTAATTTGCCAACCGGTGGATAAATGTTCCCGCGGCGAACTCTTTCCGCGTTACGGAAGCGCGGCGAACGTGCGGGGCTTCCCCCCGCGCGATCGATCGATCGGACCGGGTTGCGGGGGGAAATCACGGGAGGATTCCGGACGCGTTGCCGATCTGGCGGAATACTGCGTGTCGACGATAAACCATGAACCGCCCCCGTCGCACATGGCGCATCGCGATGAGTAATGCCATGGACTTTCGTGTAAACGCGACGACGGTTTAGTGATTTGTCGTGCATCGTTCGAGTGCAATCGAACGTTCGTAGCTCCCGGGTGTGGTAAACTCGTCCTCGTGAATCCGCATAAAATCTTTTCTACATGTAATCGATGAATACATCGATGAATCTTATGCAATCGGTTGCACGCATGTTGTTCTTCCAATACGTAGTAATTGTCCTCAATGGTGATTGTCGTTTCGTCGGCGTTGCATCCGTCGAGTTGCCAGTATGAAGATCTTCCGCAAGATCTTTAGAGATAAAAAGAAGAAGCATGTTGTCAACAAGAAGAGGCAGACCACGAGGTCGAGGACGAGGAACACGAGCAGGACGCGTGAAGCGCATCTGCTGAAAGACGATTTCCTCTTCGGCGCCGGTACACGCCGCTCGAAACTGCATCGACGTAAACACAAGGTATGTGCGAAGAAGGAGAGGAGAACCGAGTGTCAGTGTCAGCTTAAGTCTGCTTAAGTCAGCGAATAAGTCAGTGTGTTTGTTACGATATCGCTTGTAAACGACGTTCATCCGATCTTAAAACACTGCCAACTGCTGCGATGAGAGAAAAAGATGCATTTCCTCGACGACGAGGGCATTTCCTCGGACTGGATTGAAGCACCGTTCTCAAAACACAGGGCGTGTTGTGTCCCTCGAGAACAGGTGTTGAAACCGGCGGTTGTAAAATTCCTCTGTGTAAATCTATTACGTCTTTGCGGTAAACCGAAGCGTCTGAGAAACGGTGCGGTTTGTGCGACAACGTCCACGCATCTATGTCGCAATGTATGTTGCGTGCGTAGCATTGCGTGAACCGGGGACTATCCAACTAGTTTCCGCCGTTCCTATTCTTTTCCGTTATTTCCGTTATTTATTTGCGCTGCCGTTATTGAGAGCAAGGCCTTCTCCCAATAACAAAAGTCTGTTTGTGATACATTTATTAATCGTATTCTTAATACGAAGTTGAATATTTTCTCCAAGTGCGCACCACTTAGCGATGCGTCTGCAGCTAGGACGATAATTCGTCAGTTTCTTAACACGAGGAAGGTGTATTTATGAAACTAAGGTTCGGACAGCTATGTTTAATGTTAAATGTGCGGTGAAAATACGAGTCACGCTTTTTCCGCGCTATGTTTGCGCGAGTCAGAACGGACTCGCGGCTATAATTTCACGGGAAGTGACCGCATAATCTGACGTATACGCATACTAGATGTGTATTTGTTGGATCGCACGGCAATTATCGTCCACCGGTTCTATCCACCATTTTTTTTTATAGAATGGTCCACGTTGTAGGCATATCTTGGCGTAAAAAGGGCAGGAAATCTTAAAAAGAACACATATTAATTACAGTGATTATATTTAATTACGGTGATCTGATCTATTCATTTCCGGTAGGGAATTCATTACATAAGTCCGAGTTTAAATGGATGTCCGCTTATTTTAACGCTCCTTCGATCGTTTTTACATCCTATGAATATTTTTAGTTATGAAAAATTGACAAAGGGAGTTACGAGATAAAAAGAAAAAAAATGTTGGGAACAATAGAGCTACGGTTTAATGAACACGGCGTAAGTAGAACAGCACCCCATTTTTTTGGATTATGTAAAAATTTATAATCCTGTAAAAACAGCCAAAAAAAAGACAAAAGAATAAATGTGTGGTATCGCTCATAGAATGTTTCTAATCTGGCGTTGACAGGTGTGAAATGTGCATTCTCCATTTCGCGACTTTCCAACGCCGCAATAATTATTGCGCTTTTACCTTGTTAACACTTTCAACGCTGCTTCTTTTCACTATCAGAAATTTGTATTCGATGTTGAAAAGAAATCTCTGGCGGTATTCATTAAATTAAGTAAGAAACGATCGAAGCTCGAAAAATCCACTGCATATTCTGTAATACAAGAAAACGGTATTCAATTTGTTTCGCACGGTATACGAACCTATTAGGACTTAAATTTTTACGTCTGTGAGAAAACCTCAAATAACCCTGCTTCTGAATTACGTACGCTTTCGGAAGTTCCAAAATAGATCGAAACCATGTAAAAAAAAAATACCGAGAATGAGGGGATTCTATTGATATGTCATCCCTACTACACAATGACTGCGGCTGTATTGGCTAGCGTATGTCGCCAATCGCATTAAATGTGCAGGTAAACGAACGGACAAGTGAAAATGCGGGGAGGTCAGCGTGACAGCTATACAACGTGTCCTAGAATCTCCGATCTCGAGGAAAACTCCACACGGTCGGAAAGAAGCAACTCGATGCTATTAAAAAAGATACAGATAAGATTTAAGTGCTACTCTATTTCTGTAGTCCGATTGGATGGAATCTTAAGATCACAAATTTACAGTTTTAAATACAAAATCCGACTGTAAATATCATTCTACGTACATTTTATTATTTTTTTTTAGAAAACAAGACAAGTATATAATGTAGTAGCACTACATATTCATTAGTTCTCATGAGAAGATAGTGTGGTAGTTTCCCGTTGCTTTCCACAAATATAATATTAAAATATATAGATTTCTTTCGATATTTTCCTTTGAGGAAATACATGAATTTATATTTTATAATAAATTTATTATGTATCTCATTATTGAATTCAGTTTGATCTTTTCTGTCAAAAATGTGTAGCTAGATTAATTTTTGTATTTTCCAGAGTTCATCTGTGAACAATGAATTTTTTTTACAGGTAAAATAGATTTATGTAATTCGTGCTTAGATCACACTCAGAAAGTAAAACCTCTTATGCGAACATAGCGGAACGCAAGGCGCGAAATTGCGCGTAATTAGTCGAGACGCAATCAGCGGTTCATTATTTCCTCTGCATTCTTTCGCATTGTTAGAATATAATAATCCGGTAGAAGCGGAACACCCGGTATAAGACGAGGGATCTTCAAATACGCACCACGCCCTCATGTCGCCTTATCTTTCGTCCGGTTGCTGAGGTTGAAGCCAGCTACCTGCCGCCTGCGGCAGGTACCTAGATCTACCTGGGTCGTGCGCATTCCACAGGAAATGTCCTCAAGATTGGTCGGAGACCGAAGTTGGCGATAGGTTTTTGCCCGTCAAGGAGTTGACGAAAGATTTTCTTTCTTGCTCGGCAAATGACGTAGCTCCTTGGCAAATCGAGCGTCCCCGGTCGTCGCTGCGACTTTCATCGCTCTTTGCATTTCACGCGCATATGCTTGCTCGCGAGCGGAATGCTGCGGGATGGATTGATGCCGCTCGTCGATCGTCACAGATTTTCGAATTACGTCGCGCTTTACGTTACGTCGCATTTTTATTTTTACGTCGCACAACGGAAATTAATGGAAATTGGACGGAGGTAGACATGGTATTTAAATTTATTAATCGTGACACCCACGCGATGTCGATCAACGTTGACGTTTTTGCAACCGATTCTAAATCGATCGCTAATGATTCTGGGATCCGGTTTTCCTTGTGCGGCACGACGCGCGGCAGAATTTTTCTGGATGCTTGAATCATGTGCTGGTTGTGTATCCATGAACGTTTTACATTCCTAAACATTTGCTCGGCTGCGACTGCAAGGTTGCTGCCTGCAACTCTCACATTACGTGTACTTCATATTTAATCCTTTAATTCAAGGTCTACTCGCGTTACCTCTTTAAATCTTCATTGTTCAGATAACTGAATTGTCTTATTTATGTATATATATATTGCGATTTATACAGAATAATCCACTTAATGTTATCATCTCGATCATCTTTCGATACGACTTCGAAGAGGAAGGTTTCTTCGTCCAAATCTTGTGTGCGTAATGTACAAAATATGTTTCATATAATTTTCTTCCGAGCACTTCCGCTTTCAGTAAGTAAAAATGCATTTCAGGATCGTCGACGGGATATTTTATGAGAAAACAATCTGTCGTTTCATCGAAATCCTTTCGAAATGGCTCGAATCGTGTGCAAAAACTCACGCACGCGGTGGTAACGTCTTCGCATTCCTCGCTTCACGCGGCGCGATTCATATTCTCGCCGACACGGTCGAAAAGTGGTACGGGCAGCCCCTCGTCGGATTTTCCCTTTCAAATCCGTTATCCGGCCCGGTGCGGATTCAGCGCGATGGTTAATCAGATTCATACATAATGAGGCACGCACTGTGGGAAGCGAGCGCGATTTTTCTCATCGGTATAAAGCGCGCGAGCGTAATCTACACCGATTGCGACGGAACGATACCGCCGCGATTTGTTTTCAGCAGCGTGATCTCACTGAGAGCGAATTTATGAAAATTTATGAATCAGACCATGCGTCGTTTCCGATCACGCCCAATGGACATGGGAGCTGCATTAGCAACTTTCTTTCTGGAAACACGCGGAACGGAATCCGCGGCTCATTCCGTTCTGCGAACGAGTGCGAATTCAAGATATGGAACGTTTATATAGCGAAGTATCACAAGTTTACGCATACGCACACACTCACGCTCATGTGTCAACGATATCGGCTCTGCAAATCTAACTTGTACAGGGAAATGTTATGAGCGGCAGAGCAAGTTATTGCAAAGAATTGATCAGTGAGTGTTTATAAAGAAAAAAATCAGATTTTGAGATTGCAATGGTTTTATCAGACCTCGTAACAGTAATCTCTTCTGTGTGGGTGATACACATCGTAAGAAAGTAACATCGAAGTATGAGTTTCGATCTCTTACGGTAAGGAAATATCGTTATTAATCTCGTAAATCTATCTCTCCTGTGCTTGTAGCATCTTACGGCTGGCCGGTCTTTGAACCGGCCATATGGCGTCAGAACACACATTTCTTCCATCATATGAATTTTTCTGTGACCGTTCAAGGTCAACTTTCATTCCGTTTATGGAATCATAAGGTCCGCTCTTTTCAGCTGCACCTCCTTAGGCTTTCTATATTTAATGAAGCGTCTAAGTATTCAGATACCGCTAGCAAAGAGGAGAAGGGGGACGAAAAAGAAAAGAGATAGCAGTAAGATATAGAAAGTTTGCGACTGCAATTTCCTGTAAATTACTGCTCCAATTTAATGCAAAAATATTCGTTGGAATTCCTTGAAAAACTAATTTTATTACAACGATCTTGTACGAAGTAACATTCCAAAGTGCAGTACAGTAGTGAGATCTCTTTATATCGTTAATTAATTCGAGATACATTTTTATTATAAGAGACTTTAATTAGTGATTCCTGGAAGTAAGATTTTCTCGACTATATTAATAGCGTGTAATCGAGGGCTAATGTTTTTTTTCTACGTTGTTGATGATGATTATGACGATCCGTCAGTCTGTTATCGGCCAGGAGATTCAGATTTGAAATCGGCTCGTCATCCTTTTCGCCTGCATTTCCCATTTCACCTCGCTCCTCGTTCTCCTCACCGTCCAATCCCGAATGTATACCGTGTCCGTGTTTAATTGAAACGCGCGGAAAGCGCAATTAAATACGGCTGAAACGTGACGGCAGGTCGCATATCGCGCTCGTCTGGAAGACTCCGCGGCGATTTTGCCCGGATGATCCCACCCGGTCTCGCGGTGGCTCGAGGACAAAGAATAGAGAAACGGAAAGCGGATACCTAGGCCGCGACAAGCAGAATTCCAGCTGGTGTAAGGTGTGTCATATTCCAGTTAATGTCTCATAGCCTGGGCCCCGCGTGCGTACACACGCTCGTACACACGCGCCCACACGCTCACACAACACTTGTGCCCATACAATACCCACACACACACACACACACACACACACACACAAGGGTAAGATGTTGAAGCCGACCTCTACCTGTAGTCTTGCCAACTAAGCGAACCGACCAGGCAAAACCGGTGTCGGCACGCTCTCGAACCCAATCCTCCTCTTCACCCTTCTCTCCTCTCTCTCTTTCCGCCCTCCTCTTCCATCTCCCCCTTTTCCCAGTCTCTTTCTCTCTCCATCTCTCGCGCCGTTCTTGTGTGTTAAACACACCGCCGTCTCTCCTCCGTCACCGCTCCGTCCTTCTCTGCGTCCCTGCAGTCCTCGGCCGATTCTACCTCGGCCAGTCGACCTGGCGATAGAGAAACCGAACGCGTTCGTCGCCAGGACTCTCTCTCTCTCTCTCTTTTTTTTCGCACTCGACAAAAGGACCTCCCGGTGCCCGTCGGTGTTGGTTCCCGTTTTTTCCGAAATTCCCGATCTGTCTTCAGACGATCGCGAGAGGTAAAGGACGATCTTGGGAGGGTTCGCGAAGGCGGCTACTGCTGCTGGATCGTCGTGCGCACGCGAAGGCCGCGTGCGGCACACACGAGACGTGTGGCATCTGCGTCTCGGTGAAACGGTGGTGGTGAAGCGTGCACTACGTGCGTGTGGTAATTCGCGGTGTGGACAGTGTGCCGATATATCGGTATCGCGGACGTGAAATCATTGAAGAATCACCGAGCGCGTTACACATCGATCGATTCAACATGCATTTTCGTTACGGTCGTCGGTCGTCGGTCGCGTGGTCGATTCACAAGAGGGAACGATCCGCGCTCTAGAGCGCGAAACGCTGGAGGTGCGAAACCGATTGCGATCTCGGGAGAGCTGGAATTCATGGTCCCGAGAGCCTCGCACGAACTCCGGACGAAAATTCGAGCCGCAGCTCTTCGAGTCGTAATTTTCGACTCGAATTTGAGTCGCGCCTTCGAGGCTGGGCGTATCGGATGCGTCTCGACACGGTGGTGCGATCGCGCACGATCGCGACGGGATGAAGAACGTGGATCGCGATCGAGTGGATCGACGAGTTAGGATCGACGAGACAAGATCGTTCCTGTCCGGCGATTTAAATCGCGGTCCGGTTTAGGCAGTTTCGTTTCGGACAACCGTGGCTCGGGTAGCCGCTCGGTCGGGAACCTGTTTTTGTATCGACGGCCTTCAGCGAGTTTTTGGAAATGCGCTTCCGGTCGGCAGCGGCGGCGCGGGGCACGGTGTATTTCTGTTCCTCGAGAGGGATTCCTCGGGGAAGGGCCGTCATAATTATATACACATCGGTCGAAAAGCCGTTTCTCGTTACGAAATTATCATACCGGAATGTCCTTGCGTTACGTTGACGTATCAACGATCGTGATAGATGTTTGCCGTTTTATTTTAGTTTTATTCTTTAGTTATTTATTGAAATATCGATTTTCTCCGATTTTTTCTCTCTTCTGCACGAAATGATTTCCGCCGTTTCGTAATATCGAATCGTTAAAAGATGAATTCAAAAAGGAAGAATTCCGGAATTATTCACAATTCCATACACAATTGCTTGCATTATTCACTTTCCGTATACAATTCACAGAAAAGTGACGATTTTTGGCACGACGCACCGAGTGTCTCTTCGTAATTGTGTGCGAAATGAAAGAGTGTATTCTCCTGCTACTAAACAATCGTTTTCGATAGGATTCTTCAAAGAGATCCCTGTGATTAAAAAGAAGAACGTTATTCTGAATCGTGGGAATAGAAGCGAAATAATTGACTTGAGAAGCGATTGGAATGTGTATTCAATGCCGATGGTTTTCTTCCCTCGATTGAGGACAGCAATGATCAATGAAATAAAGAAAAGGAAGCATTTTGAATCTCAAAGAAGCAACAAATCACTGTCAAAACATCGCGCAAAAAGAAACTTTTACTAAAATTATCACAAAATTACCATCTTGATTATGGAAATCCTCCATCAACTTTTTCTTTTTTTTTTGCTCTTTAAGCGAGAAAGTTATTAATACAAAACATATTTTTCCAAGATAAGTCCAAGTGTATTTGTACGTTCTGTTGATTAAGACCAAAGCGAATCTGCGAGAGAAAATCGCAATTTCAGTTCTGGGAAGAGCTAGAACAGTGGAGGAAGTGGCAGGAAATTTAGCTTCGAATTTAGCTCCGAATCGCTGGAAGCTAAATCTCGCTTGACGCAGCAGCGGAGTCTTCGGGATCGCCGAGATTCGCGTTCGAGGGGCCGCGTGGTCCCCGAACGAAATCGAGCGCTTCACGCTACGTCGCGTCCGAAGCTCGGCGTGCGAAGGAAGAAAAAGAGGCGTGCACGAACGGAACGACGAGGCTGTCGTGTCGTGTAGCCGTGGCTGCGTGACCGAGCAAGGCGAACGGGAGCGAGTGTCGAGTCTCGCGCGCGGAGAACGGCGCGCACGAGGAAGGGAAATTCGCGACGACGGACGGAGAAAAACGGGTCAGTCGCGAATCTCGGACCACGAGGACCGCGGGACCTCGGTCCTGATCGAAGCTTCGATCCTAGAAATTTGCTTGAAATTTCGCGAAACGTGTCTTCCGGCAGAAGAGTTGCAAGTGCAACTTCGAAGGGGGTCGCGTTTCTTCGATTAAGGCGATCTCAAATATAAAGTCTGAGAAAGAGAGAGGCGTGCATGGCATTCGGAGAAATCGCCAAGTGTATTTGCATATCCACGAGTTGCGGAGTCGGTGCTAAAAATTAACGTTACTCGGCTTGAAGAAACGCGAGATCAAGAGTCGGATCACTTGGTCCATATGCCTAAAATGCCTCTAGCTGTTTGCTCTGCGAATTTTGCGGATCGTGTATAACAAGCGGAATTCCTTTTCGCGCTCGACACACACAATCGTGAGTCATTGGGTCTTGTCAATATTACGAAACGGTGCAAATAATCGCGCGAATAGAGAAGAGAGGAGGAGGGGAAAGTCGACGTTTCTTAACGACGAAGTCTTTTAAATGATTAATAATGAAGGAAATACGGCAAACATCTGTTTTGATCGTTGGTCATTAGTGTTGCGCAACGAGAACGACAGAAAGGCAGCGTGCAAATTGATCTCTACAGATTCCGGAGCAGCTTCTTCAACATTTCCTCTCCACGTCGAGAGGCACTGCTATTCACATCGAATATTCGATCAAACGTGCTCTCTCTCCTTTCCACACGCCGATGACGAAAGGACCGTCAGGACATTGATGATCGCCACACAATTACATCCATCGGTTTAACGGCAGAAAAGCGACTTCAAACGCAGCGACTCGCCTTTGCGCAAGAGTTTCGTGCCAGTGATCGATCGGCGATCGCACGATCAAGCACGTTCGCGTATATCGAGCAACGATGCGATCACGACGGAGTTGTCTGCGACGCGAAATCGATTCCACATCGATCTCACGTGGTTCCACGTGAAAGCGCGAGCGTTCGAGGGAGGAAATGCTTCATGGATCGCGGATGATCGGCGGAAGTGCGCGACGGAGCGATCCGTGAGAGAATCGTCCTGGTGGTTCACGCTGGGACAGGGAGCGTCCTTTTCGCGGCAGAAGAATGGACAGGGGTGATAACAACAACGTCGGCAGCGGAAGTGGTGGAAGTAGCGGCGGAGGCGGCGGCGGCGGCGGAATCGGCATCGGCTGTCACGTGGGAAACTCCGGGTCCCCGCCGAACTCCACCTCGTCGACCCACGGCACGATGCACAACTCCTCCGGCGGGTTCGACGGCCAGGTAGCGCATCCCGAGATCCTTAAGCCCGATACGGAAGGACTGTGTAAATATTTGCGCGGTCGTAAGCTTGTCCTTGAATAATCCTGGCGAATTCGAAGTGAGGATTCCGCCCGAGTCACTCGATCTTATCAGTGGCCATCTCGTTACGGTATGCGTGTCGAGTTCGAATTAACATTGAGACTGAGATTCGAGCGATCGGGCGATTGCGATCCTCGGAGGATCGTGGTTCGAGTTGCATCGGTACTGTTTATAAAACGCTTGTCCTTAAATGTGAATTCATGAACGAGGTATGTCTAAAAATTGGGAGTGATCGATACAGTTCATCGATCTGGTTTTATCAATGTCGATAGTGAGGTCCGTAACGAAGATGTTCTTTAAGATCTGTTCTCTCTCTTTTTCTCTTTCACCATTGTTACTTCCATTCAAGCTTGCACAGGATCAAAGACGTGATTAGAAATATCTTCAGCTACATGTCGCGTTCACGAGGGCGATAACTCTGCCATTTGATACGGGTATTGAATTTATCCGTCGATCGCTTTCCCGCGCAGAGAAGAGAATCTCTTGTAACACGTGCTCTCAAGTGATTCACAAGTCTGTCAGAGCTAAATTTATCGCGGAGAATTGCGGGACTCGAGCGCATTTTAACGGCGAAACGCGCTGGTCACGCACGGCCCATTGTTACCGCCTCGCCCGAAATTAATTTAATTATCATGGCTGAACGCTCGATGATGATTATTAATTTAGTCGGCGCGTATTTCGACGAGAACACGCGGAGTTAGAAATACACGCGGCTCCGCCGCGTATGTGTTTAATTGCACTATTGTATTTCTTCCACGTAGAAAATGAATTATGACCTTTAATTAAGCGAACCTGTTGTCTTCTAACAACTAGCTAAACGTTATCTCATTATATGTGTAGAAATAAAATGTTAATTTACTCGGCATATTATACAATATCGTTGAATTTTGTAACTTTTTTAACTTTTATAAATTTTGTAACTTTTATCTTTATTTCGACAATTAACAGGAAGGTGATAAGTTTGTAAAATTTAACGACTTCAGACTTTTCGCAAATATCGTGTTTACTGCACAGAAATATAGACTTTACACTATTCTCTAATTATTTAAGTTATCGGGATACGATGATTTAAGGCGCTGCTTTGCCGCGTGACACGATAGCGTCTTGGTATTTACACGATATTATCTTATTATTTAAATGTACGATTCACAACTGTGCTTATCTCTACTTGGCATTGTTAAGAGATGATGTAAGAGCGTGAAAGCGTGCCTTTCGGTATAATATTGTGATCATTTAATGATAGTATATCAACTGACAGTAGCGATCATATCACTAGGCGTATCTGCAAAGATGTTTATATGAGAGCAACGTGTTAGCAAGGAACACGTTGTCGGTAGTGTAGTATGTAGAATACTGATCGCTTTGAGTAATTTTTACATGCTTGTCACTTTTATTACGTATGTGAATATCGGTAAAAAGTAAAAATAAGAAGAGTATATAAGAATCAATTAAAAAGATATTCAGTTTCGAATGAAATAAAGTATACTAAGGCACTAATTTAAATGAAACTATTATATTTTTGTGATGTATAAAAAATAATGATAACTTCGAATACGTTTAACCCTTTGCACTCCTATGTCGAGTGTGACTCGACATCAGTTTTTATCTCAGGAGCTCCTTTTTCGAGTCTCACTTGACATTTTTTCAAGTCCAAACCAATAGATGAAATATGATGAAATATGATTCGGAGTGCAAAGGGTTAATGTTCTACATAGTAAAATAAAAGTAAGAAATTGCTTAGGGGAAAGATTAATTATATTCTAAGATCGCTATATATATATGTTGATTTTTTGCATTATTGACAATTTTTTTAACGTCGTCATATTTTTCTTTTTGATTTTAGACTGGCGATAGAGGATGGGAGATTCACCATGTTACGGTGACTAGAGTTCCCGGTTATGGCTTTGGAATAGCTGTGTCAGGAGGTCGCGATAATCCTCATTTCACTAATGGCGATCCAGCAATCGCGATCTCCGATGTGCTCAAAGCCGGTCCAGCTGAAGGAAAATTACAGTAAGTTCACTGACAGTTCACCACAGCACAATAGCAGTAAATTATTTTAATACATATTCTAAATTTCTTTATCTTGTATATGGAAATGTTTTTCTTTTTGTCTGTAAAGTTTTTTATTTTTATTTTCTTTTACAACATCCGTATTAATATTTACTCATTATCATTGGTAATTAAAGCTCAGCTTATGAAAATATAAAAACTTTTTTATATGTTTAGCTGTAATAAAAATACTTATAAAATAAAATTGGCTTTACTGCAAAGTGGCTCAAGAATACATCCTTAGTCTTGGGACTACTTTTTCAGTAAAATTTCGCCGGTTTCAATTTTAATTTGTTCAATACAATTTCCACGATCATAGTAAGATCATTATTTGAGGGTGCATACATCGTTTATAGAGTGAACGACCGTATCATCTCCGCCAATGGGATATCATTGGAAGGCGCCGATTACGGAGCAGCCGTGCGAGTTCTGCGGGATTCCGGTTCTACCGTTTTATTAGTTGTTAAACGAAGAGCTTCCTCGAATTCACCCGGTTGTTTGGGCAGCGGAGTACCCCAGAGTCATCGGCTCACACTCACGCGAAACAATAAAAAAGATGGTACGTAACTAGATTGCGTGTACATCACAATCACGCAACGACTCCAGGGTCTCGAGTATTATACGCTTGGCAATTGATATCAACTGTCAACTTTGCAATCAAAATAATTAATCTAATTCAGCTTAATTTAATTTTTCGAGCTAATCAGTGACTCTGATTTCTCACTTAATTTTTAAGCTTTTTATTCAGCTCTTTATCGTAATGTTTATCTGCACTTGTCTTCCCAATGTGAAGCAGCACTCTGTGATTTGCCGTCTCGATTTCTAGACTTTGGTATAGTACTAGGATGCCGATTGTACGTAAAGGAGGTTACACGAGAGAATATCGGAGTGAAAACCGGGGACGTGTTAACCCGAATAGGCAGTGTCGCCGCCGACAATATGAGTCTGAAGGAAGCTAGAAAGCTGATGGACCAGTGCAAAGACAGACTCTCGATCGTAATTACGCGGGATAGCTCGTGTTGCCATGTGCAGCAACAAGGTAAAGGGGATAGCGGTGAATACCTGTCGGGCGCGAGTTACAGTAGTCAGAACTTATACGTTCCGCCACCCACGAGGCAGCCCTTGGAGGACAAGAGTAACCTCGTGCCGAGGGGTCGCTCGCGGGGTCCGCTGATGGACGTGTCTCTGAGCCAGCTGGATCTGCCAGCTACGCCTACCGTAGATCCACCAAGACCGCCTCCACCGAGAGCGGAAGGTATGCCATTGAAATACAAGTATATTTCAATCATCTTCCTATAAATTTAAATAATTACAGATGTATATTATTTTTTAATTAATCTCAAATTTATTTTTCTTTATTGAAAATTTTTGATATTATCTTCAATCTTTTTTTAAACTTCTAATGTTATTTTGATGATGAAATGAATGTAATATCTTATTATGATTTTCTTTGAAATGTATAGTCTACTTGAAATTGCGTAATGAATTAAATGGTTCCGAAATCGATGTCATATTAATAATGAGGATTGTTTTCTTTTTTTTTTTTTTTTTGAAAATTAAAGGTTGAATTCCGCATAGTTTTACTAACGTGCTGTTTCTTTTTATAGATTATTATAGTACGCGTAGACAATTGTATGATGAAGATTCGCGAACGAAGCAACCCATGTAAGTATATAAAAATTTATTCAATTTCGCGGTCAGTCAACGCAAATGTTTTGACACTATTATTGATATGTGCAGGCCGGATCCTCGATTTATTACATTCCAAAAGGAAGGATCCGTAGGCGTGCGCTTAAGCGGTGGCAACGAAACCGGGGTCTTTGTAACTGCAGTTCAAGCGGGAAGTCCAGCATCGCTTCAAGGTCTTCAGCCGGGAGACAAAATTCTAAAGGTCAGTTACATAATTTGTGATATATAAATATGTATTATACCACTTATTTTAGACAAAATAGATCTATATTCAAGATTCTAAAAATCTTTCCAAATAAATACGAGTAAAGTCAATACTAACAATATTTATCTTGACAGAATTTTTTTTATTAAAATAGTAATTCAATTCTAATCTTAAATTTTTTATTAAAATGTAGAGAATATACAATCAATACATTTGGATAACATTTTGACAAAATTCTATAAAGATCTTTTGAAGGTCTTTAAAGAGTTAAGATTTATAAATTCTGATATCTGTATATTAAAAATTTGCAAAAGAAAAATTTTTGTGACAGATAAATGATATGGATATGAAGGAGGTCACGAGGGAAGAAGCCGTACTGTTCCTTCTTAGCTTACAAGAACAAATCGATCTTATCGTACAACATCGACGTCAAGAATACGACCAAATCGTTGCGTCCGGCAGAGGTGACTCTTTTCACATAAAGTAAGTGACATAAATTCGATAAACAACTTTGATCCTGTTAATAAAGATGAAAAAATCTTGAATGTTAATATAAAAGAATGAAATCATCTCAAAATAAATGTAGACAAAGTGAATATTATTTGATTATTTTATTCTGAAATGTGCGAAACAATTGTTGATGATTAATAGCTTCAGTTACAGTTTTAAATTTAATTTTATTAGTTAATCGAAGGTGATTACAGATGATTACAGCTGATGATATGTTTTTTTTCAAATGTGCAGAACTCACTTTCATTATGAGCAACCTCAAAAAGGAGAGATGAGTTTTCGCAGCGGCGATGTTTTTCACGTGGTAGACACTCTTCACAATGGCGTCGTAGGATCGTGGCAGGTTTTCCGAATTGGACGGAATAATCAAGAGGTACAAAAAGGCATTATACCTAATAAAGCTCGAGCTGAAGAGCTTGCAACCGCGCAGTTCAACGCGACGAAGAAAGAGATGAGCGCCAGCGAGAGCAGAGGTAGCTTCTTCAGAAGAAGAAGAAACAGTCATAGACGGTCGAAATCGTTAGGAAGGGTACGAATGCAAATATATTCTCTTCTTCTATACATCTTATAATATAATATATAATAATATATAATAATACATTTTTAATATTATGTTTAAATATTATTTTGTTTTTTAATGTCATAAGCATTAGTATGTATATCAATACTTTATTATTATTAATTCTCATATTCTCATTTTCATCTTTTAGGATCATTGGGACGACGTAGTGTTTTCCGATAGCGTCAGTAAATTTCCAGCTTACGAACGTGTGATCTTAAGACATCCCGGATTTGTCAGACCCGTCGTTCTTTTTGGACCCGTGGCCGACTTAGCCAGAGAAAAACTTCTCAAGGATTTTCCTGATAAGTTCACTTCGCCACGTAAGCAAATGATATATTTTGTATTTATTTATTTATTTTTTTGAATAAACTTTTTCATGTGAATGTGATATTTTCGAAATAGTTATTACTGAAGATTGAATATTTTGTAGAAATGGAAAGTCAAATGGAGGATGGTACCGGAAAGAATACCAAAACATCGGGCATTATTCGCTTAAGCGCTATCAGAGAAGTGATGGACAGGGGCAAGCACGCGTTACTCGACATCACTCCGAATGCTGTGGATCGCTTAAATTACGCTCAATTTTATCCGATCGTCATTTTCCTCAAGGCCGAGACGAAGCAAGTCATCAAAGAGATGAGAGCCGGCATACCAAAGTAAGAAAGATACTGAAATGAGAATCTTTGTCTCTTTCGTCACTCACGAAATTCGATGTGCAATGTACGATTACAGATCAGCACACAAAAGCAGTAAAAAGCTTTTGGAGCAATGTCAAAAGCTTGACAAGATCTGGGGACACATATTTAGCGCAGTAATCACTCTTAATGCACCGGAAGCTTGGTACCGGAAACTTAGAGAGCTTATCGATCGCCAGCAGCAAGGTTCGCTGTGGATGAGTCAAACAAAGGTAAAACGAGTTCGAGCCAGGGACAAGTTGTGTTGCAAAATGCGTTTTCTTCCGTTTTCCTTTAAGTGTAAAAAGTATCAGAACACAAAACTGCTGAGAAAGATATATCTATCTGTCGGGGTGGATTTTTACTTCTTTTCTCTTCTCGTTTCACGTATTCATGAAACGCGATCTTCTTTTGTTGCTCATATATATGCTCTACTGTACGGTAATTTTTGACATAATTTGGGTCTGTTCGTTGTAGCCAATATATAGCCGATACACGGTGTGGGACCTATCGTATCCATCTATAAACGCTCATATTTTACCTCCCGCTCTCCCACCTCCTCCGCTTCTCAATGATAATATATATTACGATGAAAATAAAAATCACGACGTGTTTTTGCATCATCAGTCACCGATATCATCTTTCATGGGAAAATTTCCACCACTTCCACAACCGCCCCCAAACTCAAGCGTCATCCGTGAGCAATTTTTCGGCTATATATAAATCCTTGCTTACTTTAACCCTTTAACTCCAAAATTCAGATATTTTTAAAATATAGTTAATATATGTAAAATATTAATATTGTAATATTTCAAAGCGTCAAGTTAAATCGATTTATCACAGTATTTCATACTGATATGATATACATTTATATTAATTAATTATTATATTTTTATAATTTTTATATATTTATATATATGATACGTCTTGTTATATATATAGATATATATATATATATATATATATATATATATGTATTAAGTAAATATATATATATACATATATATATATATATATTAAATATATATATAAATTAATCACATACATATTAATCATTAAAGAAGCAATTAAATTTAAACTATGCAAACATGTCAATGACAATAAGATGACAATAAAACAATTAAGATGGGTATATTTCTTTGGAACAGTTAAAGAGTTAATCCTGCATGCTCTGTGTATGCATTTCTCCAATTTGCATGACTGTATCTATTTGTAGTGATTCATTTTTTCTTCTCAGAATCATCAACTTGTTGAAACTCTCAGTAACTCTCAGTTACTCGTCGCTAATGTTCAAGAAAATAAAGTATATTTGCAGTTTGATTATGATGTAATTAAAAAAGGAAAAATTTAGTAATTTAATTTAGTTATTTAATTTAAAGATGAGATCACAAGGTTATTTTGTGTTAATTAGAAAAATAATTTTTAAAAGTTATTTATAAAATTGAGCTTTTCCTTCTCATCGTGATTAACATTTATAAATACTTTACTTTCTTATGCAAACTTGTTAAAAAAAATACAATTTTTTTACATGTATTTGCATGCCTGAAAATGCACGCTTCGTCATGCTATTATTTTTCTACTTTTTACTACAGTTATAAATTGTTGCTTCTAAGAAAGCGTACTGCAAATTTAATTTCAATGCGATACAAGGCATCCATACAAGTGTAATGATTGATTCATTGCACCTCATTGATCATAATATTGGAATAATTCGTTGTATTGTCTAATTATTAATTATCGATTATTCATATACCGTATGTATCGTTTGCCTAACGTGATGTCCTCTGTGGTCTACGCTCGTAGCCGGAAGAAGCCCTCTCGGATGACTTCCTATTCCCGATGACTTCTCGCCTCTCCTACGCTTCCTCTCCGGAGAGCGATCTGGAGCTGAGTCCTGCGCCCGTTATCTCTGGCACATTGGGCCCACCGTCGCGGCTAAAAAGTAGTTCCGATCCGAGCATTGCCACTCAAGACGATACTACTGCGCCGCCACCATACTCGACAAATTACCAGGTAATGTGTATACTTTTAGCGTTCAAAAACAGCGATTTATTCATTGAATTTGATTTACATGGGCAAATATGTATAATGTCTACTAGATAAAAAAATTCAATTGTTTTCTTGTACAAACGTTTTTTATAAATTGTAAAAGCCCTTGTAAATTTAAAGATTCGCGACAAATTTTTAATTAAAAAAAATATTTTATTCTATTTTAATTCAAGCTACTTAGCAAAATACGTGATACTCATTTATTTTCGATGAAATAATTTCTAAACGAGATCCACAAACTACAAGCTTTTTGGAAAGTTAAAATTTAACGAGTTAATAATGAATTCATAGACTGTATGAAAGAAAACGATTTCGCTCACAATTAATGAATATGTTCGTTTTTAGCAATCGTTCGAACAGCAGAAGAGAAGATCCCAAGGCGGAATGGGGGACAGCAAGTACGGTTTCTCCTTATCCGGTCAAAGGAGCAATCAATCCGGTTCGCCGGAATATCTGGGCAGCTCCTTCGAACCTAGCTCTAGACTTCCTCACAGTCCACCGGATCTTCCACCTCGAGTTGATCTCCCACCCCGAGTTGATCGAAATGCGAAGCCGATTATAAATCATACACCACGGGGAACGATAGGGCGATCCGCTCAGGAGCGTCTAGGAGTGAATAAAACCGACTCAATTCTAGATATGGGGAATTACATCAATGCAACCCCTCACAAAGCAAATGCCACATCATCCCTTGAACGGGCACAGCCGAAAGCGGTGAGGGATATTTCTTTCTTGACGTGCGCAATCCAAAGCACGCTATTCGATCATAAAATACATTTATGCTTTTTTACACAGGGAAGTTACGACAGCATGTCCTCATACGATTCGTACAACAATACTAATGGAAACGCGAATTACGGAATGGCGAATTTGAACGCGTCGACAGGTCGTTTGGGCCCGAATATACCTGATGATCTCAAAAGCAATATACCAGCGAGAACGCACGATCCGTATAGATTCACTAGATCCACAGCTCAGCCCATTACTACCCATGACGCTCCAACGCGAACCGATTATGCCAAATACAGGTGTGTATTCAGCATATGCAACAAATTGAAATACATTTACTGTTGTACATTTTTCTTTAGCTATTTGGTATGTCTTCTTTTTATAAAATAAGAATATTTCAATAAAAATTTTCTGCTTTACAGTCATCTTTCTTACATAGAACAATCTTATAATTGATGTAATTTATTTCAAATATTTTTCCATCAAACTTTTTTTGTGTGACCAGTGTGTCTAAAATGAAAGCTAATACGAGATTATCATTTCTTTGTTATACAGCCGATCTACCGACTACAAGTCGATACCAATTTCGCAAAATAAACCAGCAGGCACCTATAAACCAATTCCACCTCCGAAGCCGAAGAATTACAGACCACCACAAACATCGCTTGGACAAACGGAAAACAATGGGAATGATGGAAGTAATTTGTACCAACATTCGAAGAGTTATTCCATCGCTACATCGCACGTACATAATGGGGTAATTATTTTATAAATTGTAATAATTCTGTAAAGATGATTAGTTTTTCTTTATTATTACTCTTGCCATTATATTGCCAATTGTCTGTCATGATTTACATTTTATGCGATTATATGTATTTATCTTCATTTTTAGGTAGAAAACAATAGCAACGTGCAGCGCAACAGCGGTCAGTATTACTACAACATCCCACCGCCCGGCCGTCACAATGAGAGCAATATCGTGAATTCGCATCATAATCTAAGTCATCTCACGTCACCGACGCACAGCCACAGCCTCAGTCACACACATTCTCACTCTAGCCCACCAGTGACCACTACGCAACATTCTCACAGCAACAGCACTGGCCAAATCAGTCTCGGTCTGACGCATAACCGGAACAGCACGAATCACAATGGATATATGCACGGTAATAACCATGCTCCCGCAGGCCCGCTCTATCCCTCCGCTAATCCTGGACACAATAGGGAACCCAGCGGCTTGGACCTGGCCGGTAGTCGAGAGCAAAGAGGAAGCGCTTTCGAACTCTATCGAAAGCCGGTTCATCATTACAATATGAGGTGAGTAGAGGCGAAGAATTCATCTAGAAGAAAGAACCGAAGAATGCAGCGGTGACCTAGCTATTTTAAGAATGTCAGATGATTAATCTTGTCCCTTGCACACCTTGCACACGGGCATTAATATATTTAAAAGCGCAAAATGGATCTTGGAACATGGAGAAACTAAAACAAATTCTCCTGTTAATCAAAAACATACAATGTTACAAATTATAAACTATTCCTTTTTATTTTTGCAATATCTTAATGTATGTCGAATGTCCCTTTTTTCCAGTTCCAACGAAAAGTAGCTCAGGAATATTGTTGTATGTTGCAGTTAACGCGTATCCTGATGTAAGAATTATTATATTAGGATGCATTAACGAATCTATTGGAGTGCACAGAGGAATGAATCGTGCAATGTCGTAGACGTAGAAAAAAAAAAACACGAAGTTATGTTAGCTAAGACATAATATCACGAAAGATACTATGCCTTCTAAAATGACAAAAAATTCGATTTCTGTAGAAATCTTGGAAATATCAACGGACGAAGCGTTTTTTAACCCTACGAAAACACGTACTTAAATATTTTATACACAGAATTTTGTACCACGAAGTAGAATAATTTTTTTATTATAACAAAAAAGATAATGTTAAAGATTATCTTTTTTGATACGTATGTATAAGAAATCTTACCATAGTTTTATGTATTATCTTCAATGACGATACAAAAATAACATGTATGTATTTGATAAGAATAATGTTAATTAAGAACGATTCTTAAAGATAGAGAAGATGTAAGTGCAATGTAACGTAACAATACTCAGTCGACTATACACCAAGTAAGATCTGTACAGTTATATTGATTATAGTTTTCGCGCTTTTGCTGGAAATATAAATAACACCAGAGCAGGAGAGAGAAAGAGAAAGCAATTTTACAAAGTTGTTGCGAAAAACGTTAACATAAATATCGTAGCAAGTATTTAACAGTTTATATAATACTTACCGCTTATTTTTTTAAGCAGATTATAGAAGACGGTTTTAATTTGTGTAACAACTACATCTACATTATTGACGTATGTGATAATGATTATTAATAAAGAAAACTCTATTGTTATTGAACAAGTGCATGGAGCGTGCCTGACTCTAAATTTTGTGAGAGAATATTTTTATTACACAAGGAATTAATAATGATATATAATATATGGTTTTTTTATGTAATAATAATAATATACAATAACATAATATTATTATTGTATATTATTAAATGTTACTATCATTATCGACAATATTACTATAAAAATGTAAGTGAAATAAGAAATTATAATTCTTATTATGTCTCCATAAGTGGTTAAAAATTGTAAAGAAAGGAAGTTTTTAGTATATATAATTTTTATTTCGTGAAATTAAAGAAAAGCTTATGTTTATCTCAAAAAATATTTGGAGGTAATAATTCTTCAGGAGAAGTTTTCAAAAAAAATATTCTTTTAGTCGGACACGTCCATGCCGTGTATTTATTATGAACCGTATTATGCGTCATTAGTAATAAACCAAATGGTCTTCTTAGAATTAGGGTGAGGTATCATAAAGAGCTTATATTAATAATTAGCGTTGTTAGATTGAAAATAATCTGTGTTATTGTATATCAACACAATCTTGTATCACAAATTAAAGCGTAAACAAATTATATTGTTGTTAATAAAGTACGACAGAGAGAGTAACGTTACATATACTACTAAATAAAAGAGAGTAGCGTAAGTAGATATAAGTTTACTATTGACGCGATTATTATTCATGAGTATTAAATGTATGCGATTCATCTCGCGTTATCGTAGCAAAGTTGTAGGATGTGTTATATAAGGATCAATGTGATGTCCGTATGATAATTTACGACAAGTAAAACCAAACTCCAACAAAAATAGGCACTCGAACCCGACACAAGTTTCTCTTTTTTATCAAGGAATGAACGGAATGACTGTACGATTGAAACATGTATGATAATTCCTACATGATCAATGAAGGTTTGAAACTTAATAATTTATTTTAATTTGTATCTTTTACTCCTCACATGCATATTTTCCTCAATATCGAATATACATAGACTTTCGCTATTTATATTTATATAAACTTTTTAAATCCTCCCGAACAAATTTCTTTGAATGTAATTAAAAGAATTACTTTTTATGAAATGTAATATCAAAGAGCAGACATATTTCATATTTCTTTGAGTCATGATAGGTCGAAAAAAATTGCCAGGATTAGAACGGTGCCAAAAAGTGAAAAATCAAAGGATAAAAGAAATAAATGAAAAGAAACTGCAGTTGCGTTAAAGATTCTGTAATATTTTTGTTTATTATATGTGGCCATAAAGATTGCTTATTTTTGACATAAGGTAAAAATTAAAAAAACGAATGTGTAAACTTTAACAAAGTATTCTATTATGCCAGAATATTCTATTATGTCTAACTAAAACTGTTTAAAATATCACGTTGAATCTGCTTAATGTCTTTAATGTACATGTATAATTGACTATAATAATTGGCTAGTTTGGTAGATATAATAACGAAGATCCCGGTATATGTTCATTGAACAAACATATTTCGTAGGCAGGATCTCACATATATTTATAGAGTCTATAAAACATGAGGAAGAGATAAAGAAGCTCTATTATATCGAAAAATGCATGAACGATTTAAATATTGAATAACATGTAATTGGTACAGTTGCGAAATATTTGTAATTCCATATATGTTTTTTTAATGATTCGATGTTTCAATACACCCATCAACGCGCAGCGATATAATTCTACGTTGTAAGAACACAATGTGTTAGACAAACGTACATTGATTTCCGTTGTAGTTTTGATTGGTAATTTTAATGCACTTTGCAGATATGGACATAAAAGATAGAGATATATTTCATTCAGTTATATATGAATATATTATAATTCGCGACCTGCGAGAATTATTAACTGCAATTAACGTATTTTCTTACTTTCTTTTGCAATCTTAAGCGATCGCGAAATTTCAGTTTAACATTCTTATTGCGACGATGAAGAGCAAAAATCTCAAGCAAAAATACAACTACAGTCTACAATGATTATTGTCAGTTTCCCAGAGCATTTGAACGGCACGAATATCGATATGGTATTTTCACTTCAATCCCAGCAGCCACTCGGCTACGCCGAGATAATAGACAGTTTGTGCAATTCCGAACAACGGCGCTATGACTATCATTCGGCAAGCGCCGCCTTTGAAGAACGCCGTAGGTCCCTCGTTTTTAAATGTTTTCCTACAAACCGGAAGTATATTATTATGTCTTAGTATTAAGTATATTATTATTTATACTTAGTATATTATTATGTCTTAGTATTTTATCTTTTTTGTGATTTAAAATCTAAAGACGCATGAAATTCATAGATTGATGTAATTTCTATCAAAATTTAGCAATGACTCAACGATGACTGAATAAGCGAATGTTTAATTCCAAGGGACTCACAGTATACAGTCTAACACTCCGTTGTACGTTGGATCACCAGGTGCTTTCTTGATAACTTGTAGTCTAGTTTTGATCACATCGAATGGATTCACCATTAATGCGGCCGTTGATCCAGCGGCGCATCCAGCAAGGAATGAACACCAGAATACAGCTAATGAAACAATATTATTACCGTTTAATATATCTTCGTTTAAGATCGATCGTGTACAACAGTGTAATTATCTCATTATCAATACTCACATGAACCGTCTTCTCGCTTTGGTCCGAGATTATTCAGTCTGGCGAACAGCGGGAAGTAAATAACGGAGAATGTAACATCTCTGAGTGCTGTAGCACCAGTTCCTTGATACAGTCCTAGTATACCTCGTTTTCTGAGTAAATCTAACGTTAACGACCAAGCGGATACCTTTGGCACTGTTTTACCCGCTGTAACAATAATGCATTATGCAATTTGTGGTTTTAAGCACGGAATTGTATTGATTAATTACTTCTAGTTTTCATTTGTTCTTGTTATTATTTTCATACCGAAAAATTAAACTCTGTAATTATTTAATTTAATCTTATAGCTGTTCCAATATGCGTTACATTTCTATTCCGATATCACACATATGTAAACTTTAATTTTACAAAGTATATAGTTGTCCGTAGTAATTCAACATCATAAAAAATACAAGAATAGTGCGCGTTTATTGCTCAAAATTGAAAAATTATTCAAAAGTATTCGACAAGCAAAAGGTACATCTTGAGAAATTATTGACTGCTTCTTTCACCTTCCTTAGCTGCCATGGCGACTCTGCCAGCATCTTGCATTTGTATTTTAAGCAGTTCCATCGGAGTGGTAACGATTATTTGGCATGCTCCCGCCAAGCCACCAGCGAGCATTTCACGTTCTATTGGCAATTGTTGTCTGGATAACAGATTAAAAGAGTCCTGGGATCATAACGTATTGCAAAAAATCTTAATACATGAAGTAAGACTGGCACACGACTGGCCTTCAAAAAACCGAGGAAAAACGCATTTGGTTCTTGAAGAATCGCTTTTTACAATTGACTAGTATGTTTTGCAACAGATAAATAAATTTTTTTCAATTGAAAACAAGTTTGAGTACCATTGTTTTGAAACTGATTTTCGATTATCATCTTAGTTGTTCATCGTTAGTTATGCAATTCAATTGTGTATTAATTAAATATTCTTGAATTGCTTAAAAAAATCAATTTCTCAATTTATCAAAGTTTTTTTAAAGATTGTTTAAAATTCCAATTGATTTTTATCTTTTCAAAATTGTCAGGGTGCCAGTCTTGGTAAGGAGATCATTCAACGCTAGTGGCATAATAAGCAATATCAAACATCTTATGAACCGCAGAGCATCAAAATACAATATTAGTAACTCAGTGAGAAATGATTCATCGATCGATGTCGATTTGACATCATTTCGACATCAATTGACGGATCATTTTTCACTGGGTAAAGAATGTAAATTAAGCAATTTGTTAACTTCATGGTTTGCAATTTATTTGTAATTCATGACGTGATACTAATGAAAGCTCATTATGAACATAGAGATGAAATTATTCAGTATATTAAGTAAAAGTAACTTTTAATGAAACAAATAAGTTACGATTTATAATTAGAAGCTAAAATGAAAAATTGACGATTACACTGCGCAATGCTAATTGACAAATTCCCAGCATCAGGCTATTTCTGATTAATTTATTAATCAATATAATGATTTAATTTACTATTGTTGACTAATTTTGTTGTTGTTGTATAATTTATGTCATTTATGTCACTCTTGGATTGTTCTAAAGAAAGTATTATTTAAGTAAGGAAGAAAAGGGGAAAAGCAAAAATTACCCTGCTCTCGTCGATTGCTTGCAACTTGATTAGCTAGTTATGGTTGCTCGCACCGTTTGCCAGGTCATTTAACTTGGAAATTACATTCAAACAGGTAGCTTCAGTTGTCTAAAATTACAGAATAATATATTTCAATATATGTTTTATAACAATATAAGATTCTGGCATAATAGCGCGAGCCCAACTTCGTTTTCTCGAGAAGTAGAGAATGAGCCAAGCTCGTTGTCTTAAAATTTAATAACGCTTTGACCAATTTAGAATCGGAAAGAATTGTAATATCCAGGAAAATAATAAATGGAAACTGATTATAATTTGTCAAGTTTTTACTAAAGAAATTAATTTTAGATCATATCGTGAACAGAATATGTAATAATTCTGCAAATTTAATATTCAGGTACTTTATAAATTCAAAATTAAAATAAAGAAAAATGCAATGTCATTCTTGAATATTTAATAAGTCTTATTGAATATTGGCCACTGTTCGTTGGACCCACAGCCGTAATAACTGTTTTTTTTTAGTTACTGATAATTTGTTGTTGTATTAGATATACACTTTATGTATAATTTACTTGGAAGACAGTGATGTTGAGTGCAGTTATTGAAACAAATTAATAATGGTGATTAGGCAACAAGGATAGATATACTCTAAGGTTCTAAATGCAAATGCTCTAAATGATGCTCTATGGTAAAATGCTACTCTATGATGCTCTGCTGATCAAATGATACAGCACTACATTATTAATTTTTGAGACTTTCCAATTATGTTTTTCTTTTAAAGGAATGTATTATGTATTATATTTTCCGAAGTTGTTATATTTTCCAAAACTAAACGATATAATTAAATTCCGTATTATGTATTGTCTACTGTGCACGCAACTTGCTAACCTAATCAATACTCTTTGGCTTCTCGCTTTATTAGTGACGTAATTTAAACTTTATATGGCTTTATATGGCTAGGACACTTGCTCATGTTTTCCATTAAATAAAAGCAGGAAATAATTTAATTAAGTAAATTAATGCAATGTTGATTATAATTTGTAACAGTTTGCAAACGCTTGCATATCTCAATTTAATATAATGATTTAATATATTTCTCTTCATTATATAAGATTAATCAAGAAATTAAGTTAATTTTATAAAAAACTAATTGAAAAGTCCAAATTTTCAACAAATTTCACATTAATTTAATAAAAATGTTATCACCCGAAATATATTTCATGCTGATCCACTTGCCAACTTTGAATAAACCCCTTTAAATACACAAATATTAAATACAACGAGAAAATAACTGCTATGGAAAATTAGAATTTTGAATAAAAACAAAAAGATGACATGAGAAAAGTAAGTGATAAATTGTTTAAACAAATATGTTTAAAAAATAAAATAACAAATGTTAAATATAGGATGTTAAAGAAATTTTTAAATCTATTTATAAATTAAATCTATGGAATTTGAGAAAATAAGTTGTTAATAAATATTATGAATACATAATGACTGTCTTTAAAAATATTTTGACATAATATATTTAGTCGTATACGACTAAACAACTTCCATGCAACTTTTCACAGATTAACTTTCGTTCTGACAATGTTACGTACAGAAAGGGGCACATACCACAAGCTTATACCTCTAAACGTGAAAAATACATTATATAATATATTGTTTGCAACATACCCGGGCCCAAGGGAAAGATAATGTCTAAATGTGTCATTGGCAGTAAGTTTGATCGCTTTCTCGGGTGTGATCAATAATATGTTTACAGCAGATCCCTTATACATTCCAAAATAACCCTCTGCCTTGTAAGTCTTTTTAAAGCAATCGAACCTGGAAAAAATTATACACTCGATTATGATAAATTTATACAAATTAATATTTTGAATTAATATTTTCATTTTTAAATATATAATAATTAGGATATTATATTTTATTTGTGTCGTATAATAATTATGTATAATAATTACTAATTTCTTAAAATAAAATACTTGCATTGACTTATACATGCGTTCGCCGCTCGGGCCGACAACCTGATTCTGTAATCTCGTTTTAACCAAATCGAGTGGAAACACCACGGACACTCCAATAATTCCGGCAATGCCACCATTTATGATTTTTGGTATAAGTCTGAAAAACGGATACAAGATTTTATTTCATGCATATATATATTTTTCTACATTAAACTATTACACCTTTATAAGAAGGAACATATCTATTATCTTATTTTTTTTAATTTTCTCTTTTCATTTATAATTAAAATAAAATCGTTACGCTTGTAAATCAGCATATTCTGGTCTCAGATGTTTTTTAAATTCGTTGTTTTATAGGATATTATTATTTTACGAATAAGATTTTATAGAAGAGAGACGTACTTAAACTGCTCCGCAGGTTTCGGAGCCGGACTGTTCTGTGCCATAGTTAATGTGAATTAGGACCTGCACCTGTCGAAGAAATTGATGGAATTAATAAGAAAACGGTATCAGTGATTAATGTCAAATTATCGATAAGAAAGAAGAAGATATTATAATTTCTTCTGTTGCAACATGGCATGTTTTAAATCCATATATATAAACACGCGCAAAATTCTTCAAATTTGTAGTGGAAAAGTTGTTAAACAGGTATATTTATCTATAAAATCGAGGATGACTTGCGTTGTGACTGCAAGGACGCGATAAATAGTAGTTAAAATATTGTGCCAAAACTTGAAGGCCGCTTTATCACCTGAAGCACTTTATTTCACGATGCACTTGTCAAATAAATTACACTTCCCGAACAAAGGTTGATGCGATCATAATATATTGCTCAATTTTTGACGATAAGATATAATGATAATTTCAAAGGAAAAGGCAGTAACTGACTCCAAACTGGCTAATAATGATATCTTATTTAAACGTTTATTGTGTCGTCGACGTTTCGACCTTAGATTTAGGTCCTTTTCAAGAATATATGTTGGAATGTCCAGTAATACATAAAAAGCAAGTTATGCCGTAGATTGCAACACGAACATAAGTAAGGAATTGAGCAGATGTGAGTGACGTCTGTTGCTGATGACAGCGAAAGACGGACACGTCCGTCTTTCGTTGTCATCAGCAACAGACGTCACTCACATCTGCTCAATTCCTTACTTATGTTCGTGTTGCAATCTACGGCATAACTTGCTTTTTATGTATTACTGGACATTCCAACATATATTCTTGAAAAGGACCTAAATCTAAGGTCGAAACGTCGACGACACAATAAACGTTTAAATAAGATATCATTATTAGCCAGTTTGGAGTCAGTTACTGCCTTTTCCTTTGAATTTATCATCACTGGCGAAGAAAAGATTTCTACATCTCTACATTTATAATGATAATATCAAGCAATAGATAGATTACGCGATTAGACTTACTAACTTAGAAAGAGCACAAAAAAAAAAAAACCCGAAATTATCTTCCTCCATTTTATTATCTCCATTTTGTGAGAATAAAAATTGATGGGATTAAGTATCTTATACTTATATAAGTAGAATCTCTCGAATCTGTTGCCGTTTCGAACTTCCTATGATTACTTCGAAAAATAAAAGTAACATTTTCAAGATTCGAACCTGGACGAAATGGACTCAAACCCTCTGTAAGTACCTCAAAAAAAAACAAGAATGTTACTTTCAAGTAAACTGTAAACCACACAAAATGATCTTTTTATTATAATTTTACACGATAATTTATATATTATAATGAACATATAACGTATTCGAGTATTTACACTATTTGTAAAATAGTAGATTCTTTACGATAGAAATTACTTATAAGTACATTTCGAATCCTGCAGACACTCTAAAATTCAAAATTAATTAATCGGAACACGATTTCTTCGCAAGTACAATATATAAAATATTTCTTATATAAATATTACTCGAATCCAAGAAAATAAACCTTGATTATTGAATTTAATTCAGATTTTTAAATATTGAACTTGATCCCATCGCTAGATAAAAACTGTAAATTCTTTTCTCTTGGCATTTGGCTCTCGCCAGGTAGTTAAATCTGTGTATTCGGATATTTACATATCTCTACGTAACTTCTATTCTTATCCCTTGTTTATTTTCGATATTGGAAGATTCCGTGGACGATGATCGCCGTTGACATGCTTGCTAAACGAAAACAATTTTAACTTTACATTCGCTCAGCGGTGACTCATGCTTCTTCCGGACCTTGTTTCTCGCTTAATTATGTATTTCGATACTGTCGCGGTATCACCGTGGAAACCTATTGTCTCTAAAGATCGTCCATATCTACTGACTCGTGTGAGTGACCAGTTCACTTATTCATCACACAAGGCAATGACATCCTACAATAGCGTAATCAATGCGACACCAGACGAACAGAAATTGCTATCAGCTCATCGAAGACGTACATATGCACAGACGCGAACAGGAACAAATCGCCAATCTGCCGATTGTCAGCCGCGCAAATTGATTTCGTCCTATCTGCCTCTCCTGATCTCTTACATAACGCTTCGGCGGTAGGCCGAGTCAATATTTCCCTAGCAACTTTGTAATTCATTCCGAGCATCCGAATCCTGTTCTAACGAGCAGAGAAAAGGAGTTTAATTGGAGGCAATTTCTCCAGAACTCTCGTGAGGCGCAGATTTTTCTGAAAAACAAGAGGCAGGATAAAAAGCTGACCAACTAACGTTACATCAATATTGTAATTTCCCACACAACAATATGAGTGTAATACACGTGTGACACATGTTGTACATAACAGTGTTACATTGTTGAGTGGAAAATTATAATATTGATGTAATGTTACTCCGTTTGCTGGGACCTAATTCTTGCGTTTAATTGAATGTGAATAAAACACTTCTTGTACTTATGCCAAATCAAAGGCACACGTTAAGTTGTTTTAACTAAGAAAATTATGTTTCTCTTTTCATGTGATCTCGTTTGTTGACATCCAAGAGACATATTTTTCAGAAGGAGTAAGGAGAGCTTGGAAGTTATTGCTATATTATTATCTTATCTGCTCCACGTTGCTTATTACAGATAAAGTAGGTCTTGAGTAACTGTCCATTTAATTCATTGAAGTAAATAAATATATCAAGAAAGTGATAATCATCGTGAAGTAGTTTTAAAGATAAAATTGACGCAGCGACTAAATACATTATCTTTTGAAGTTATCATTATATGATAGAATTTTAATTAATGTAACTGTAATTGTATAAAGTTAATAATTATTATATATAATTATATTATGACTATATAAATATAATCTAAATAAATAATACGAATTCACTTGTTGAAAAAACTAACAATCACGTAAAATAAAAGATATTAATTTAAAACAAACTCGCATACGAATGTATTTACAGTCCATACATACTATGGATAGTATTCGCTTAAGTTCGAATCTAATTCCACTTCCCACCTCGGACGTGAATTATCATTGCAAGTGAAGTCTTACTGTATCTCGAATTGTGTTTGTGGACTGACGGATTCAGGAAATAGAATATTTTCTCGCGTGTTTGAATGCAAAATACAGAGTATTAGTTCCTCTACGTCAGAGGAATGCAGTAGGCCATCCTAGATATATACACCGATCTATTTCTTTATTTCTTATGAATTTCGAAGCAGATTTTCAGAGCATCAGCTTCCAAATCTTGTTATGAGCATCGTTTGTCAATAGATAAGATTTCATTGTCTCATTAAATGTCAATTATACATAGATAAATATAATTATAAATATAATAAATTGACGTGTTATTTTATATTATAAATCACACGTAATATATTATTTATTACAATTATTATTACATTTCATAAATCGATCATGATTGATATATCAATGATTGATTTTACACACACACACACACACACACACACACACACACACACACACACACACACACACACACACATATATATATATATATATATATATATACATGCAATAATAATATAATTATATATTTCGAAACCATAATATATAAATACATTATTTATCCCAAGTGTCAACGAAAAATAACATAACATCAATTTTATAATTTCTCCAGAATGTAACTGTGATATAACACACGCCCGTTATATTGCATTTATATTGTAGAGTAGGAAATTATAACATTGATGTTATGTTACCGTTTGGCGTTTGCTGGGCTACATAAATCCTAGCAAAAACTAATATTGCATCAATATTATAATTTCCTACTCAACGATGTAACTGTTACGTTACAACATGCGCTACATTACATTCATTTTACCGGAGTGGGAGATTACAATATTGATGTAAAATGTTATTCTTAGTTAAACCGGGAATACATCATGTACGTCATTGTAAATCTTGTCTTCTTATAAAAAAAATATATATAAAAAATTTTATTGGCTTTTAAAAATAGTGCAATTTAATTAAAATGTAGTTGTTTCACTTTGTGTGACAGAGAATATGTTTAACGGTTACTCCACCGAATTTACCAATACAGAGGATCTTAGAACATCTGAATTTTTACACAACATGACTACGGTATCCTTACGGCGAAGAGGATGCTGTTCAACACACCAATTTTTATAAGAGAATATGTGTTGTTGCGTCACTGAAGAGGACTCTGTGAGTTCGAAATGTGTATGACAATTGATGTATTGACATTTATGTATTCTATGTATAATTTCTTTTAATATACGAACTTAATTATTATACAATGCAAGTATCTTCTCTTTGCCAGTGATAGGAAATACCAAGGAAAGTAACTGACGTCAAACTGGCACAAATGATATATAAAATTAACGTTTATTATGACGTTTCGACCTTTGGTTTAGATCCTCTTCAAGTATATCTATAAATACGTTATAATGGAATGTTACACTCGTATACGACAAAATTGTACATCTTACATTAAAAACTTACTTAATACTTACTTAATACTTAATATTAAATTATTATAATTAATCTATTGTTATCGTTGTAAATGTCTGGCTCTTAAAAGGCTTACGTGTTCACTTATATTTTTATATTGAGGAGCCATCTATTAATTAATTTCATTTTATAAATAAAAAAATTTTAGACTAGAAATTAGTCGCAAAGACATTTAACATTTGAAAAACCGAGGAGTTCCGCGCATCGTTGACTGTAATTGAAAAAGTTCAAAAGCAATTAAAGAACAACGTCACTCGGTTACAGCATCGCGCAGTCTTCGCAGGTTATGTCAAAAGCCAGGCGCGAGTGGCAATCAGCTGATCGAGCGACCGTGCCGACGTCACTGAAATATGGTATTAAGACTCGCTACATGTATAATATATTTCAGTGGCCGACGTTTCGCCCGACGAGCTTCGCGAAACGAATGTTAAAACGAAATCCCGCGAGGGATCGAAAATAATCCGTCGCGCGTCGCGATGCTGACGCATTCAATCGCCGGCGCCAGTGTCGATTCCATTGCGATTCAGCTCAATCCGACGAGCGCGTTCGCGAAAATCGAATGTTGTCGCGGTCGTTCGACTCTTCCAGATTCAAAAAAAAAAAAAAACGACATCCCCTATCTCTCGCGCACTGCGGTCTCTTTCCGCGGGAGAGGAAAAGAATCGGCGCTCCTGATCGGTAGCGAGCAAAATCGCGAATTTTCCCCGACGGAGGAAAAGTCGACGGGGGAAAAGTCCAACTTACCGGTCAGACGAATCCGAATGTGCACAGTGGTTGACACCGACGTGACCGCGCCCGACTTCCGATGATTCTCAGCCGAGGGATGCGAACTCGGAACGGCTCGATTTCAGCCGCGAACCACCGGGACACTCTTTTCCTGCGCGTCGGTCGACTCCGATTCCCCGAACAGCATCAGCTGACGGCCCCGTGCCTTTGACAACGCTCTGAACATCAACGCGTTCTTACTCCAAACATCTCTCGCGAGGCGCTCACGCGCGCGCGCGCGCACGCGGATCTCGCAGGCAGGGTCGCATCCGTGGATACGAAATTCGAAAATCCCTCACTTCCCGATTTACTGTCATCTTCCCTAGTCGGGCGTAGCGATTGGCTATCGAATAAAGAATTTCTAGAATTTTTGTAAGCCAAGATTCTAAGAAGTTCATATTTGAAATCACACGAAAAATTTGAAATTTACTTCTTACAATTTCATATTTATTGATAGCCAATCGATTCGATCATTCGAAATCTTATATTATATTATATATATATATATATATATATATATATATATATATATATATTGTATATAATATAAATATAAAAATATATATAAAATATGTATAAATATATATTTAAAAAATATATATATGTCCATATATATAGACTGGCAATACAAACTCGACTGTGTCCGAAACATCTCTCTCTTAAAATGTCCGGAAATATGGAATATGTGACGTATATTATACATTGAATGTATTCTAATGTATCTATTATAATTATGGTTGTGATCATAGCACATATGTTCCCTTGAGGGGAGGTCATCTATATAAAATTTATTATATCCCGCTTCTTACAACAAAAAATATTGCTTTCGATTGGTATATTAATACGCCATATTTAACTGACATGCGCAATGTACACTTTTAGACTGTTACTGGCGCGAAATTTCAAACTTGTGACGAGACACGAGGCTTGCTATTCTCGATTATCTATTTCTTCTTGTCGAATATATTTTCTTAAAATTTTAATCCTAGTTTTTTAATAATTATTGAGATTTGTATTCGAACTTTGCTTTCATCAAAATAAAATTTTTTAACAACTTCGACGATCTTTTGCTACATCTTGAATGATGTACATTTGAGTTCTCGTTATCTGTCGTCTAATTATATTTTGGTATTGTAATTAGATTTTAATTATATTATTTCATTATTTATAGTTGTTTAATAATTTTCGGATACAGAAGCGTAACAATATACTTCACACAGTTAAGAAACAATGCGATATCCGTTTTTTTCGACTTCATGTTGTTACTGAAATTTACAATTTCATCATTTTGTAACAACTTTATTCCTATAAATTATTCCTATTAAAAAAATTATATGAAATATACTCTGGTTAATATCTGTTCAAGAAACTTTTGTTTTATAAAAATGTAACAAGTATTTGCTTCTGGTTATTGGCAAAATTGATCAAGAGCGTTTATGTAAAAGCTGTATTTCGTAAATTAATCATTAAGACAATGGCAAACTGCACATGTCAGCATTAGATAATTTAATTATAAAGAGAACGTCATAAAGCAATAAAGCAATAAAGCAATAAAACAATTATAATGAGAATCACAGAAAGAAATTTAGATAATTTCGAGAGATAAAAGGCAGTTTTAACGTTTCAATGAGTTTTCTGTAAAAGTCTTTATATTTTCTTTACATTTTGAAATATCATATTAGAAGTTATACGTATATTATTATATAGTCAGATATATAACTTTTATTATATAATTTTTCGGCATTGCGTTAAGGAAACACACATAATTTACTCGAGAAGTTTAAAATGTAAATTAAAACCAATTTTTAACCGCATTGCGACTATTTATGATAATGTAATACAGGATACATGAAAAATTCATGTATGTGAAAAAACATATTTTAAATTATAATTTGCCTTGATGTGGTTTTCAAGAACATCTGCGGCTTCCTCGCCCAGACTGATTATCTTAACGAAGCGACCTTTGATCCAAGCGTCGCCAAGCGTGTTTTTGTACGAGCTAATTATGCTGAACTGATTGTTCTTTTCTGACATAACAATAAGATTTCTCAAGACAACTAATTCTCAAGATGAGATCTGGAGGGTGAAATGGGGTGGACTGATATTTTTCGTGTAAGCTTCACATACTTAGCTTTATATCGCAATAGTAATTTTACGTAATCATATCAATAGCGTCGTGATATATGGACTTGCTAATGCGGCTGATAATCATATGTCAACTTAACAGTATGGCGGAATGTTTACGGAAAAGATTGTGCTTGAAGCGCGTCGATAGAAAACGTATAATTATTACCTATAACTATTAATTATTATTAATTACAGCAGCATAGCTAGAATTTTTTAATGGGAAGACAAAACTTATGCTTATTTCTCTTCTATAAAAGATAATACTATATTTCCAAAACAATTTGTCTCTTCCCGTTGCTACAGGATACTATAAAGATATTCTAAATAAAGGACAAAAACGAACAACGCTAGATGACACAGTGCCAATGATATATAATTATATTTAAAAATGTACAATAACAAACGTTTCGACTTGAAATAGATGAAATGACTCTCGTGTCAGCCACCCAGTGTCGGTTATTTAAGATTCAACAAGGTTGCCAAATTCTGTATGTTTACAACAGAGACAGAAATCTTTTGTGAGACATCTTCTCTGGAATCTTTTTCTAAAAACTACCACATGACTCATACCGTTACCGTTGTTATCGAACAAAAATATCAACAATGTGGAGTGCGACACAAATCATAATAGTTTTTAGTGGGAAAAGATTCCAACTTGACAGGTAGTCTTGTTTTTCGTCGTGTGTTTGAATATGTTTGAGTCTATCTCCTAGCTATACTTGTGGACGTATAATGAGGAAAGGGTTCACTGCGGATTGCATGCGTTCTCAAGATTAAGAATTTGAATCTCAATTAATAACCGACACATTTCATGTGAAATAAAAGTACACATTTTAAACAACAAATAAAAAAAAAATTAATCAAAATTTTAATTCTTGACTGAGATATTATATTAGGTTGATCAATAAATTCAGATTTTGAAACAAAATTGTGATGCATTTTACTAATAATTTTTAATTAATCAATTATTAATTAGTAATATTAATATTAATAATTAATAATTAATAATTATTAATATATATTATATAAATATAATTTTATATGTGTATATAAAATGTGCCTCCAGAAAGAGCTTACAATTTTTATTTAAGTTTTTTTAACATTTTATCAAAATACGATTGACAATATGAGTCACAGCGTAGTTTTTACTTCATAATTAAATATATATTACAATAGAAAGGTAGCCATTTCATACGTTTGACACATGGCTACATATCCGACATTTGAAATGTCAACGAATAATTAACATCATACATAAAAAATGACAATATTTTAAAGTCACATTTTATATGTGATGCCTGCTGTTTACAATATTACTTATTCATTGAAATTTAAAGTAGCGGATATGGCATACATGTATCAACGTATGAAATTATTATCTCTCATTAATAATACTACCTTTCACTGTAATGTTGATATATCATTTTTTTTGTAACGTTTCGGAGAGAATTGTAATATTGCTGGAATGTTTCATTGAAATGTTTTTGAGAGCGGACATTTCATTGCCGTAATCTTGCAGTGTTGCGGAAACATTTCCTCCACGCAATATTACAATACTTCCAAGCAATGTCTGTGCATTGTTCCTGCAATCTTTCGATGCTGTATGATGGGTAATTATGTAGAATTAAAATTACATGTACGTAATGGAGCTATATAAATATATCATCTTTAAAACTTGACAATTTAGCAAGGTATTTGCCAGTCGAATTCCAATCCATGATTATTAAATTCTGTGGGATCTTTTGAAGAAGCACGACTAGAATTGGATGGAATTATCCTGTGATATTAAATTCCTCACCTCGATATCAAAGTGTAATTAAGAAACACAGTCAAACAATACTTAAGTATGTTATCGCATTAGAAACTTTGTCACTGCTACGTGGAATTTTTATTTTTATTTTTATTTTTATTCTTTTCTCATACTTTGAGCTGCAGATTTATTTTACAATTTCGTTACAATTATCACTATCCGTTAAGTTACAAATCTATCTCTTCGATTGTACGTAAATAGTAACGAATTTCTGGAACACTTGAACAATCGGCAATTATCGAAAACTCGCATGCGGAGGGCTCACGAGTCGCCACGTCCGTCCCTGAAAATCTCACGGAAGAATCGTTGAAAGCCTGGAATTTTAGGTCTCGGAACAACATGGTCAGGCAGAAACGATCGAATCATCACGTTGAGTGTGCGCGAGGCACTCTCAAGCTGCCTAGAAGACGGAAGGCTCGTCTCCAGCGTTCCATTTGCTCAGCGACGGTCGAGCGGATTCGTTGCGCGCGGGCTCCGAACTCCGGATTTTCACCGAATCAGGCAAGTCATCAAAAAAAGCTAGGTGCCCAAGGAACCATTACATTTAAAATCCTCCATGTGTATCACGTGTTATACGCGTCATATGTATACAGAGAGACACACATATATATACGACATCGGCGCGCAATAATACCGTAAATGTTTCTCGCCGGTCACTGATAGTTTTACGTAATCGCTCGGCGTGTTCGAGCGACGCATCGGACGGCCGGAGGTGCGGAATGTCCGCGTTTCCCCGGTATTTTATGTCATAAAACGCGTGCCGCATGGCGACCGTCATTATCATCGCGATCACCGTCGCCGGGCGTGTAAGGGAGATAGGAATGTATTAATATCGCAATAACGCGATATTAATATTTGCGAAATCGTCAGCGATTTTTTCGATCGTCGTCGTTTGCGAGCCGTGCTTTGCTGATCGTATTTTCTTCGCTTTGCTAACAAATGTTGGAAAGAATACCGTGAGGGGTGAAGAGAGGAAGCCGGACTCACGCGTTCAACTGATGACGAAATTAATTGAGCAAGATAAATCGATTGACGTGATTGCCGCCTATCTATAAATTCATTATAGCTTTATTTCGTCAGCTTGTGCAAGGTCGGTTAAAGTCGTGAGACAACGGAGGATCATAAATTGTATGCATTTTAAAACGTCTTCGTGATAAAGGAATGCATGCAATAACTTGAACGATATCCAACTTTCAAGTCTCTCTTTCTCTCTTCAATGTATGTGGATTTTATTAAAGAGGTGCAATGTCGAAGTGAAGAGAACAAGTGTCCGAATTTAAGATATTTGATATTTAAATACATTTTTTTCTCCTTCTTCAGTGTTGTAAAATGTAATGCGCGAAATATTATTGAATTTAACTACTCTTGACTTACATGTAATTAAAAATATTGCAAACGTGAAAAAGAATATTAAGATTCATTGACAAAGTAATTGATTACTGTTAATTTTTTGCATAAATTTTCTGTTCAATTGCACATTTAAATGAGAGAAAATATTGTCCTTTATTTTAAGTTTTAATAATTTTATAAAGTTGCAAATAATTTCTAGAACTTTTTAATTAAATATTTCTTACTTTAATCTTCAAATCTACCTGATTCATATTTTTATTTAAATATTTTATTTTGTTTTTTTTTAAATTAAATACAATATTGTAATTATTTTGATTTGATATTTCAGACAAAATGGCAGAAATAAATACCTTAGGATGGGTGGACTACTTAGTTATAGCCGTGATGTTGTGCATAAGTGTTGGAATTGGTATTTATTACAGATTTAGTGGAGGGCGTCAAAAAACTATGGAGGTAATTCTTAGATCCTTTTGTTAAGAGAAAGTAACTCCTTAAAACAAAGTTATTTTTTTTATGCTTTGCTGTAATGGGTAACATGTTTGTAATGAAGGATAATGTGTTTCACAGGAGTACTTCATTGCAAGTCGATCAATGAGCATTATACCAGTTGCCATTGCTTTGGTGGTCTCCTTCATGTCTGCCGTTACGCTGCTCGGTGTGTCCGCTGAGAATTATACGTACGGGACACAATTTGTTACAATAAACTTATCGTATTTGATAGGCACTCCGATAGTGTGCTACGGATTTCTTCCAGTATTCTACAAGCTACAGGCAACGAGTGCCTACGAGGTGAGTTCAGCGAAGGTTAATCCTTCCGTTTTCGGTAGCACATATATTTGAAAAAAGGTGTATTACTTCTTTTAGTATTTAGAAAAGCGTTTTGGAGTAAGAACTAGGATGATGGCTAGTTTCGTTTATTGGATTCAACTGCTCTTGTACTCAGGGGTGGTGCTTTATGCTCCTTCTCTAGCCTTGGAAGCGACCACAGGAATCTCTAAGACTGCCAGCATCCTTATCATTGGCCTCGCATGTGCCTTCTATTCGAGTATAGGCGGCATTAAGGCCGTGTTGATAACCGATGTATTTCAAGGTGTACTCATGTTTGTCGCCGTGTTTTTGATTATTGGCACAGCCGCGAGTGATGTTGGAGGATTAGGGCAGATCTGGGAAATTGCGAGGCAGGGGCAACGGCTCGAGTTTGACAGGTATCGATTTTTCTATGTTAGCTCCATGAACTTGGCAAATTACATACATGTAATGTGACCATGTAATGATATTTTATTTTTGTTACAGAATTGATGTAGACCCGACGGTAAGGCATACCTGGTGGTCACTTACGTTTGGTGGTTTATGTACATTTTTATCACTTTATGGAGTAAATCAAGTACAAATACAGCGTACGCTGACTGTGAAGTAAGTTCCGTGATATGTAATTTAAGTAGGACCGGTTAAGATTATAATAATCATATCAAAAAACAATTGCTATCTATTTATGTAAAACGAGAAAAAGTCAAATAATTTTAATTCTTGTTTTGTTTACACGTTATTAAATATTCTTCTCTTTTATATAACACCATATTTACCGATTTTTAATTACATTTGAAAAACTGGAGTCCTATTTGTCATAAAACGATAAAAAGTCAATCAAATAATTTAAATTTTTTTCTTGTTTACTTTATTATAAAAAAATATTTTTTTGTGAACATTATATTACCGATTAAATTTGAAAAATTGGAGAGAGAGCATTAAATTTATAAATTTTATTTTAGGAATATGCAATCTTCACGAACAGCCATGTGGCTGTCTTGGCCTATTCTGACACTTCTTTCGATCACAACTTGCTTCTCAGGATTGGCGATATACAGCAAATACCATAATTGCGATCCGTTTCTCCAGAAAAGAATCACTTCGCCTGATATGCTTATGCCACTGTACGTTATGGACACAATGTCCAACATACCTGGCTTACCAGGCATCTTTATTGCAGGTAATACTTTTTCGAATCGAATTCTGGTTTAATATGATTAATATTTTATAGAAATTACGTATTAAAGAATCGAATTCTGGTTTAATATGATTAATATTTTATAGAAATTACGTATTATAGATTGTAAAAATAATAATATAAAAGTACAAATGTTTGAAATATAATTTTATGCACACACCTTCAAAATAATTTTAAAATGAAAGCGCGCTGTATGTATGGATACTAATCTTGGACTCTTGTATTCTTAGGTATTTTTAGCGCAGGCCTCAGCACGATTTCTGCAGCGCTAAATTCTCTGGCGGCAGTAACGTTGGAAGATTATTTTAAACCCATATATAAAAAGTGTACCGGATATGAATTCTCTCCTACAAAGTCAGCCTCCATCGCTAAAGTGTTCGCTCTTACGTTTGGTATTATTTCTGTTGCGCTAGCATTTTTAGCGCAATTTTTGGGTGGACTACTTCAGGTAATGCTCATTATTATTATCTCTTTACGCCAGATTAATGAAAATAAATTTATTGCTATTGTGTCTTATCACATAGACCAAGGTATGCCGTTGCAAATTTTATCGACTATAAGTGTTTAATTATCGTATAAATATTATGATTTTAATCTATTTTCTAAATTATATTCTCGTTTATTAATTTTTAAATATTTTTGGTCTCTTACTCCTTTTATTATTAAATCGATATTATTGAAGATGACTAACAAAGTAAAGTCAAAACGTAAATTTTTAATTTATTGTTGTAAATAAATATAGGTATAAATACGGTTTTATTTGAAACCAATACCTTTTTTACTGTAATTTGTTCTTATAGCCTTATAGCTTAGCTTTTAACTTTTACTATACAAATTAATTAAAATTTAAAACAAAAAGTCGCTCGTTGAAAAGAAAGTTATACGAGTTATACGATCGAATTCTGAACTAATAAACGTTGTTGGTATAAAATAAAAATATTTATTTTCCGATATCAATTGTAATATAATGAACGTTTCGGTTTTGAAAAAATTAAATGGTAAAACATAATTTAAATTTCTTTTATTGTAGGCTTCCTTAACAATTTTCGGAGTAGTCGGCGGTCCATTGTTAGGCATTTTCACGCTTGGCATGGGCACGGAATCGGCGACGGAAAGCGGTGCGATAACCGGTGCTCTCACAGCATTCTCATTTTTATTCTGGATTGTATTCGGTCAGCCACGTCCGATACCACCTAAATTGCCGACGACTATCAAAGGCTGTGATAATAATGTTGCAAACATAACGATGTCCGTTTTGCAAAATGTCACGAGCATCTCCAAGTAAGTGATTCGTCGAATATCAATTATTTGCGTAATATCATCTAACATATTGTCGTATCTCCTTTTCAGAAGCACCGGTGACAGTTCGTACTTCTATTTATATCGCATTTCGTACATGTGGTATTCTCCTCTCGGATTCTTGATAACGTTCATATTTGGATTGCTCATCAGTAACCTGTCTCGTTTATTTATCAAAGATCAAAACGACGATTTAGACGCTAATCTATTCTTTCCCGTGATTGCGCGGCGTATACGGGAAAGACGACGTAACGACATAGAAAATGAAGGAAACTCTCCTTTAGACAGAAAGTATTCTATCAGTGACATTCACAGGAAAGACAATGTCACCGACAAAATCTGTACAAAACTGTAATAATAATCTAAGATTGATAGGTAATGTAATCTGAGATTGAGGTATTAAACATTCCGTACTTAATCGGAAGAAATTTAGGTTCGGGCCAAAATCGTAGGGGAAAAAATAAAAGTATTTCTATTGTTCCTTGGGACCTAAATTGTGAGACAACTTTGAGGAAACTGGCTTAGTAAATTTTACTTATGACTTGATATAAGACTGGAGCTTGTTGTATTTGTAAGAATAACTTTTTGCACAGGCATATAATTTGTTTATTATTATTTTTTAAAGATAGTTACATTTTTTTAATACTTAAAGTTAGATAAATGTGTGTTGAATTGTCACACACAAATACTGCGTCTTCCATGCTGTGTTCGATACTGCCAATTTATACTCTATATGAATAGAAATTTTTTGCAGAACAATATTTGAAAGAGTTATAAAAATTTAGCAGAAGCATATCTCTATACGTAATAATTTCAATTTTTGTTGAGTAATTGTCGTAGATGTACTTGAAGGGAATTTACCTCTTAGGAAATTTGGACAATATTTAGCAATGTAAAATGACAGAGAAAATTAGTTTTAAGGCATTATGCATGTAACACCTGATGACCTGATGACCTAATGACTGTAATAATTGTTCAAAAATTCGAAATAAGTTATGTAGTCGTTTACACGTGATTATTTCTTCTGACAAATATTTGCACAAGATACAGTTATCTGATTACTTAGGAACACTTATTTTCTGTAGAATAATTTAATTGTGACAACGGTTAAATCTGCAGATTTTGTTGCTGTTATTTGAGATAGATATATATACATACATATATATATTGTATCTCTCTCTCTATCTCTCTCTATATATGTATATAGAGAGAGAGAGAGAGAGATATACATCATACTTAATAGCATGTATCGAGAGTTCAGTATTTGTTTAAATAAATAGGTTTTTTGTGTAAAAATAGGATTATGTTTTGTAGTTAATGTATACACTGTCAATTTAGACGATAAATATATTTTGTATTAAGATCGACTGAAGCGTGTGAACGGTTTGAAAAATTATTTTACATAATGTGTCATTACCAGGAAACAATCAATTCAACTATGGTAATTATTCTCACCAATTAGCAAGAATCATCTAGATAGCCAATACTTACATAATAATTTTAACGATCAATAGCAAAGAGATCCTAGAGATTTATGTAAGTTTACTTTTACATTACTCTACGTTAGACGCAAGTCCCAAGGTAACGTTAATCCAATCTAATATCATTAGCTTAGTCAGTTAATGGGTGAAATAATATCCGATAATTTCAGGATGTGTAATAAAAGTGAAAAAAATTGTCTGTTTCTCACCCGGTTTTCAAGTAGCGGTTTTTTTATACAGTTTTATCTGTGCCATACACAACTATTGCCTTTCTTGGAATTATCACGAGTATGGAGCGTGCAAAAAGAAAGAGAAAAAGGATAAAGATCCCTGGGCTTATGCAAAAACATGGCACACCATCGGACGGGTGGAGGGGAAAAAGCCAAGGTGGCAGCGGAAATCTTCTGGTTTGTTCGGATTGACACGCCAGATTGAACCAACGCCGACCAGTTGAAACCAGTTTCAATTTATGCGACTCCGCCGGACCGCTGATCGGGGCTCTCTATGGGCCCTTTTTAATTATTTTTCCACTGAAACGCGTCGGGCGGCAGGGGAGAGAAAAGGAGGCGTCTTTACTTCCTGAACCGGATGACCGTTAATGACTAATTAAGTCATTAGCTAAAAGTAGATGCCCCGTCTTCATCAGAGATGTCAAATGTTTCGATGACCTTTCTTTGACGATCGGTTTCTTTAACGTGTGTTGCGACCGCAATTTTTATTTCGCAAGTTTTATTTTAATTAACAAAACTTGAGAAGAAACGAGAGAATTATAGTCCACGCGAAATTGGCCAGAGGCAGTTCAGCTTTCCATCAAACGCTCTCATCTATCGTTTTAGAAAAATTAATAGCTTGAGAAATTAAAAAAGCTACATTTTTTTCAACCCAGATTTCGGTTATCAATTATATCCCATTAAAAATTTGCGTGAAATGAAGAGGATTGTAATTTATGTTTCTTTATAATCCGGATTTTAATTTTTAAATTTCCTGTTCACAATTTGCGTAAAATAAAAGTAATTGTAAAGTAATTATAAATAAAAAGTAATTAGAAATTAAATTATTATTAATTAAGCGATTAATATTAATGTTATATAAATTTTATTTAACGACTTTTTCATGTATGCATATATGTATCGCCATGTAGAGTTTATCATAATTTCCTCTATAATTGGCAACATTTAAATGTAATTCATGTTACTTATCACAAAGCATTCCTCAAAAATTGTACGAACGTACGTAGTGAAACTTTGTAACTGTCTTCATTCCCGCGCTCTTGTTGTATTGTTTTTGACGTTTAGATTATCTTTGACTTTCGACAACAGTTTTGTCAACAGTATCGGTATAGTGCTTTGGATTCTAGTTTCAGGAATGAAATCTGTATCTCGTGTGTTCAATCGTTTCCCAGAGTGATATATCAATATAAAAATAATAGTTGTTTGTTTTTAATGTGATGATACACGTTTGTACGTTGTCTGCCAATTTTAGAATATCAAAACGTACATATAAATGATCCGGTAACATGACTTTCTCGACTGCTTAATTACCTGGTATTCTATAAATAAAATTTAACAATTTTATGAGGCATCTGTAGGAACGTATAATTTTCTGCGACTAAAGTTTGATAAGGGGTGAGTAATATAGAAACAAAATCATCGAAACATTTTTCGATAAATTCATGCTTGATATAATTTTCTTAAAGAATATTTAATAGATGATCTTTAAGAGTTTTGCTTCTCAATTTGTAAGTTTCTAAGATCGAATTTGCATCCTGTAATTAAGGATGTTCTGGCTAAACAGCCCCAAACAAAAGTTACTTTAATTTGAAATTTATGGAATTCTATACTTTCTTGGTTCAAGATATGCACCACTCTTATCGTGTAAAGCACTTAAATAATATTAATTAATATAACATCTGGCATTGCAAATGAATATATGTGCACATTTTGCGAATTTTATGATTGTCAGCAAAAAAATTTTAAGCGTGAATCACACCTGCAACTGCAAGAAACGAAAAAGTATATTATATTTCGTATTATGTTTTGTATGTTAATAATATTTTAATGCATCGAATCTTACTTAAAATACATAATATGTGTGAAAAATATGATTAACATAATATTCAAGAGTATATCGTAGCACATTTTCGAAATTTTTTATTAATAACTCGAGAATAAATTAGCGAGTCAATGTCAGCCTTTTTTTAGAAACACTGCTTAATATTTAATTGATTCATAAACAAAGTTTCAGAGTATTATCAATGCCCAAGTAGAATGAAAGTAGAAAGTAAAAAATAGTAGCAATTTGACGTCGTATTGACCAAATCATGACCAAAACCTATTATGTAAATTGATCAATATAATGTCAAACTAACTTTATTTTGACTTTCTATTTGGATGATGCTTTTTTATAATTTCGTTTATATAAGTGAGAATATGCGGCTACTCCATAAGAACTCATGCAAAAGAATTGAAAGTTGAATAATTCATGAACCGATTAGAGAATCTGTTTCAGGTTTTGCATACGAGTTCAGACAATAAATAGAAACAATCCATTGAATTTTCAGGTCAATGTTATTATTAATGTTAGCGCCGGAACATTTTTAATGCCCCAATATTTTAGTTATATATAAAATATATAAGTAACACAATTTTAAACGCACCAATTTGTTATCAATTAATGCAACATTGCGGTATAATTTGTAGTCACTCGTGTCCGAGGAATCGTGATTAGCTCAAATACAGAAATGCGTCAGATAAAAACTCATCGCCCTTCGTCGATTTTATTTGGAATTATCTGGTTAGATCTGAACACGATTACACTGTGTATTCGAGAAACTTTTCCGCGTGTTCTTTCGAGGCGCAGGTATCAGGAAAAGACAAAAAATGGGAAGCTATATTGACAGAATTGTTGATGTAAAAATAATCGATATCCTCATGAAAGATCGATAAAAATGTAAATTTTTGTAAATTTTTGATGTAAATTTTTAACATTTGTTCAATGAAGAGAAACAAACTTACAGTGCGTGTCAAAATTTTGACTCAAATTTGAGCTTTTTTTTTTCTCTCATATAAAATATCAACAAACGTTTGTATCATATGTGTCAGAGGGTACGTCATTTCCATTCATAGGATTACTCGCTGTTGTTATTTTCGAGATTATGATTTTAATTAAACGTATGATTTATGCGGTTTCAATTTCAATTGACATCGATGTATAATCCTACATCTGTTAGAAATTCCCGTCTACCTAGTTTGTTTATCATCCTGTAAACTATAACCGGTTAAATGTGGACTTAGCTGGATTCGCGATGTGGTTTTCACGCGTGCTGCGACTTCTTATAAGTTGGACGACATTGGCTTCTTGTCCTAGCCGATCCACGCGCGGATCGGTTACTAGTATTCGATCATCGATCCTAATATTCGTCATTGAAAATTGTAAACGTCCTTCGTAATAATTAAACAGGAAGAGAATCTATTTAAAAAAAAAAGTATAGAAGCATTCTCGGAGAAGGAAAAGCGAAAGAGAGAGAGAGAGAGAGAGAGAGAAGAGAGAGAGAGAGAGAGAGAGAAGAAAGTATACAAAAATTATTTTGTTTCGAATAAATTAAAATAATTACTAAAATATTAACCTTCAACTTTCTTGACATTTATGCGGGACGTTTCGAGAGGAAAGCTATCAAATAAGCGTAATTTGAATAGCAACGAACTTAAATGAACGTTTTTGCGCTGATGTTTCTCATACGTTTGCTATATTAAACATTCAGTTATTCATATAAATTAATCGGTACAGATAGATGTTTATCAGAAAGGTAAATAAAAAAAAGGCAAATAAAAGAATTAAATATACAAATAAATATAAAAGTAAATATATTAATACACATTTGGCTTTACTATCTAGAGTTGCTTTTATGTTCAAACGTTTTATAAGAGAAATGACCTCTTTCAATATTAATGCAAATAAAAGAATACAAAATTAAAATAACAGCCTAAAGTAATAAAATAATTAATAATATAATAATCGGAAATATATTAAAATAGAAAACATTAATTTTTAGTAAAATATATTATCTGATCTTTCTAATTATTTATTTAATATCTTTTTACATTCATAAACTGAATGTTAATTATGTCAGGTAATGTAATTTATTGGTGATTTTGAATACGGGTAGTCCCCAGTATAATATGAGAATGTGTTTTTTCTTCTTTTGTGTCTTTTACATTGTTCTCGTCACACAAAATAAATTAGGTAAAATGTATTTATAGAATCAGATATTTGACGAACAAGCGTTGAATCTACGTTACTTGAATACATATTTTTTTAGCAAATATCCGGCACTTGATGATATACTTGTCACGCTACACCAGTTTTGTATGTGCTCAAATAATCCTCAATGAATCTCCGATCTCGAATATTGTTTATTGTAATAACACATTAACCTCGGAATAGAAGAATCTTGAAAATATATGAATGTGATATATGAATTTTGAAAAAGAAATAATTGGGCACGTTATTTTTATCGAATCAGGTTAATAATTAATAATAAATAAGCTAACCTTTTCAGATGTATTTATATGCATCGTTTATATGCAAATATGATCTTTTTTGCAATACAATGATGTACTATATTGTGCAGCGCAGAGCATAACAAAACGTGAACGTTTTTATCAACCTTCAGTCTTGCGTAATCTTTCGTAAAAATTAAGTTTTAAGCCATGTTTCCAGTTTTAAGATGCATCGTCATTTTTAAAAAGAAAATTATTATTAGCCTTGAAATTGTTACGTCTAAACGTAATAATTTCCAGGATAATAATATAATTGAGGAAGGAAGCGCATTTTGTATAAATGCGCAGAATTGCAAAACCGTGACTAAATCATGGGAGCGACGATGATCAATTACATGATTTATCGATTTGTTATCGATGTGGTGGCGACTAGATGATTGTTACTGTTTCGGCGAGTTTCATGCTGAAACCCGTCGCGAGTAGTAGGAGGGATGATGATGATGGGACAGTTCGTATAAAGGCGCACACGTGACAATTAAAACGATCAGTCTCGATCCCGATTCTCTGTTTAATCCGTCGTTCCTGCGTTCCATTGTCTCGCGGAAGAGGTGGGCGCGAGAGAAATCGGAAGTCTCGTTTGTCGAAAGCATTTTGAAAAAAGTATCGCAATACTTCGTCTGTGAGTTTTCTCGCCAGGCGAAACGAGCGGACTCGCATAAGAGCGAGGTTTCGATCGAGGGGAGTTTAGCAGCCGATCATATATGCGTTACATTAGGAAAACGAGCAAAATCATTCAACTACAATTTCGCACGTTCCTATCGGAAACTGGCACGCGCGACTAAGCGTGATCAAACGTTAGAATTTTCCATCTTGTACATAGATCCTTTCGGGTGATCTGTCACACGTTTTGAAAGAAGCCATCAAGGGGTAAGACCTACAAGCATTTTTAAGCGTCTCTTAATTAAAATAAAGCTGTAAAAAGTTTTGTTTCTGCGCATAAACTTTTATTGACCATTGCTCGCTTTCTCCTTTAACATTTCTGATGCGGTCAAGTAACGGTGGAATATGTGGTTTTATAGAAATTCTTTCTTTATTTTTGCTCTTCGTAACTTCTACACGGAATATGTAAATTTATTTTTATGTATCTATAGCTCATGTATCTATAGCTCATTTTTATCGGTGAAAAATTAATTATCTCCTTAAGAAATTAACGTATCTCCCGAATAAATCTTTTGCTACTGGAAAAAATATTTCTTACAAAATATTTTTGTTTTTTGTACACCCCACTTAGAGAGAAAAAATTTTCAAATAGATTTTTCTAACTATTATTTTGTATATTAAATCTAGATATACAATACAATGGTTAGTAATTTATCTCAGTGACGTAATTACGGGTGTCAACAACAAAAATATTTGGAATATTTAGACGCTTTGATTGATTATTTTTAGCTTACCTTTAAATCATTTTCTTACTACAATAGCTAAGCAAACAAGTAGGTACTGATAACTTAATCATTATTTTATGAAGTCTATAAAAGAAGATAAAAAAGAAGAAAAACATCTAATATATGTATTATTAAATTGTGAAAGTAAAATTATAAAACTATATATGTTTGATTACTTTTATTATTAATTTGTTTCTATAAATAGATTTTTATATAAATCTTTTTTACACTAGAAATTACTCAATTTTAAATATTTTAATCTCAAAATCTATTTCAATTTTAATAAAAAAATAGAATTAATGTATAATTTTAAAAATATAAATATAGTTTCCGACTTTTATTACCTAGTTATTTATTACCTAGATTATATTTCGATATTGAAGTAACTGGTTTTAACCAGTCAGTTATGATTCCAACCGGTTCAAACATACTTAATAAAATGATCGAGGAATAGTTAATAATAATGCTAATGATAGTAATGATAATGATATTATGTCTATAGTTAGTAATTATTTCTATAGCTATGTGCAAATTAAAGGAGAATTACATCGATTATTATCGTATTTCTTCATTGATTTTATTACGCAATACTCGATAGACAATTAACAAATAATGTGTTTTTCTCAATAAAAATCTCTCAAACATAAATTGATGTACTTGATTATTTAATCGATATACTTAATTATTTACAATTAATTCTAATAAAAAGAGCCGAAGAATGATAGAGTGACGCAGTGTTTGATGCGTGAAATAATCAATTTAATGAGTGTTATAGGTATACGTGATTTACGTACGTTTCGACTCAATTCGTATCGTCTTCAGCAATGTAAAAGATTTACTTACATGTCTCGTCAAGCTTTGGGCAAACACTTGATTGTAAAATCAAAGAGACCAGATGTCGAACTTATTGCGATCATAGAGTGAAATGTAAAAGAAGCTGAGAAAGTATAAGAACAAAAAAAACGCCGTAGTAGATAAAAAGAATAGTTGATGTGAATTAATTGAAAAGTTGAACAAATTGGAAAATAATACCAGTAATGCTGTTTAATTTTAAATTTCAACTAAATGATAACAAAGATTAACATTACCAATGTTTAATTCGACATCTGGCCTTCGGATTTTCCAATTGTCAACACTCAACTGAAACCTCTCAAACAACACACGTGACGTCTTAAAACGTCAATGCTTTTTAACATAATGTTTTTTAAACGTCTTTAAACGTCAATGAATTTTGATGACACATATGAGAAAATTTTTTATAATATCGCTGCCTTGAATTGAATATATGGAAATTATGTATCTATAATATTCGTTAAATTGATTATTTCGATACGTAATAAAAATCGCATTATACTCTTATTTCTTTCTTCATTAGTACTTATTTTTTATTATTTAATTTTGTATGCTGATTTATGCACAATGAATACTTAATGAAATTGATTCATTTGTTTTTGTCTTAGATTTGAAAATTATAATTTCTAATTTGACCGTTGTATCTGTTTAATTATTCATTTATTGAGCATTATTTCATAATTGTTTTTATTCCATAATGAATTTCTAACTATTCTTAATGAATTTATTAAGTTACAATATTAATTATTATGTTCTAAAAATGTGACATAAAGTGGATAAATAGTGTCATTTCTTAAAAATTTGCAAAGTATAAGTTGAATCCAATATTTTGTTTACAACATTTTGTAACATTTCATAAATTTTCCATAAGCACCTTCAACTAATACCATTTATTGACACATTGATTTAAGTTAATTGATATTTTGATCTACGTTATACTGATGATGTTTGAATCAAGGCGATGTATCTTTGACGTGATCGATAAGATTTAAAATGAATGGTGTCAAATGAAAGAATCAATTGAGACAGTCTCGTATATCAATTTATATGAGTGTTGTTAAAGCACTATTAAAAATATTGTGGAACAATTTTCCGAAACTTTTTTGTGTGCTTTATAAATTTTTATATCATTTTACATTATTTATATTTTATATTTTATCATTTTACATTATTTATATTATTTCTATTTTATATTATATTATATTTTATATAGTATTTTATATTATAGTTTTTGCTGCCAGATAATTTGTTGAACAAATTAATTAATATTTTAAAAACCTCAAAATAAATAAAAGCCTTTTTTTTAGAGCCAAAACATATAATTAATATTTTAGAAGATGTGTTTAGAATCCCACTTGACGTGCATAAAATAATTTGATTGGTATGCAGTCATGTGGTAAAACATCGGCTTATAAATTATGAAATAAATACATCACAATTGATTGATAATTAATTCACCAGGTGATTAAATAAATAGTAATATTATAATAAAACTGTCAGGTATTAAATATGCTTTCTGAATAAATAAAATTCATAAATTACATATTTCTCAATAAATTACATATTTCTCAATAAATTATATATTTCTCAATAAAATAATTTTTTAAATATTCATGAAATATTTTCTTATATATTACTTTATTTTTTAATCGCATTTTTCTATGGAGAGTTAAATTTTAAATTTATTAAAGATTAAGGTTCTGAAATATCTTTCGATCTATTTGGCTACATATAAAAAATTAAATGTTAAAAATATGATCATCTTATATTAAATAGAAGAAAAAAGTTTCAGAAACGTAATGACTTAATTTAATGACAGTAATTTAATGATTTTAGAATTGGTCTTGGCAAAGATTTGCTAAAACGTCATTTTTTTCATCACTTTTCCACATCTTTAACATGAAATTTTCTTCATGTTAAATAAACTTTAAATTAAATTAAAACCTACTTGAAATTAAATAAAATTAAATAAAAAATAAGATGTTGTCATATTAACCCATAAAAACGTGTTATTTTTATTATAGCTAATTAAAAACTAAATCTAACAAATCTAATTTAACAAAAATAAAAAACTGCTTCTCTGGATTTATCAATTAATTTTAACTTTGTAATTTTTTTTGTTAAATTTATATAGTGTGTAAAATAAAAAAACAATCGACAGGTACTTCCAGAAAATGCGGCCGCATCTTCTCGTCCTGTTCCTCTTCCTGTCGGCGTCATCCGCGGAACAACGGCGCGTAAGAAGCGAGGAGGAGAAATGTCACGAGGAGCATCCCACTTTGCTCCATTACTTTTCATGGGCGGATTACACGGTCTTCGCCACAATGCTGCTCATCTCGTGTCTCATTGGCACCTTCTATGGCTTCTTCGCCAAGAAGCAGGAGACCAGCGAAGATTTTCTGCTGGGCGGCTCCAGCATGAGCACGTTTCCTATGGCGATGTCATTGACTGCCAGCTTCATCACGGCCATCGAGCTCCTGGGAAATCCTGCGGAGATGTATGAACAGGTGCGGAATGGTTCAGTGACATGAATCCTCAAACTCTATTACAAACGGAAACGAAAAGGAAACTGAGAATTCGAAGTACTCGAGAAAAAGAGAGTTCCTCCTTGAATCTCCCTTAAAGGAAATCATCTTTGAAAATCTCGCCGTTTTTCATTGCAGGGAACTCAATTCTGGATGACTTGCCTCTCTTTCATACTCGTGGTACCGATCACCTCTTGCTTGTACCTGCCGGTATTCATGAAATTGAAGCTGACGTCGAGCTACGAATACCTGAATTTGCGCTTCGACAAGCACTGTCGATTGCTCGCGAGCATGTTGTACATGCTGCAAATGGTGTTGTACACGTCGGTAGCTGTGTACGCACCTGCATTAGCGTTAAGTCACGGTGAGTGATAACAGTCTGTAATTTTTTAATAAATTTGGATCTTCTTATCTTGGTATCTTCCATAATGAATAATTGAAATTAGAGTTGTGAGAGCACTTTTATACAATAAATATCGCTTTTTGTTCTTGCTTTGAATCATAGTTGAAAAGCTTTTTTTTTAGTTTTATTATCATCAAGGCTAGAGCAACAAGAATTTGTTTGCAATCCAATCACGAAATAATGAAGATAAATAATTGTAAGAGTTACGAAGCTTGGCAGTATTCTTTTCGGTGTAACACAAAATATATTAAAAATCTTGAAGATTAACCACTACGAGTTTGCAAAAAGTACCTTTGAAAAAGAAAACTTTTACGTACTCAAAACTCTTTCAGAATTATTTTTGTTATTAACCTTCTTATCACATTTAACTAAACTGGGTAATGTTTGCCACAACTAAGAGTACGGTCGTCAGTACTCTCACAATTGCTAGCGTCAATTCTAGAATGCAGTAACTTAAAAATTATAAACAATGTTTTTTAATTTACAGTTACGGGCCTTAATACTTACATAGCTGTTACTCTAGTCTACGTAGTCTGCATTTTCTACGCCTCACAGGTTTGTATTTTTTAAATATAGATTGTGGACTTAAATAAGGGAACAATTGCGTGTATTTAATTACATTTGTTACCAAAAAGGAAAATTTTTTCTCACACGCGTAATAATATTCTTTTATTCCACGAGTTTACTCACTCGCTGTTATATTCTCCACAGGGTGGTATGAAAGCCGTGATAATGGCTGATACCTTTCAAGCCGCCGTACTTATCGGCTCGTTGTTCCTCATCTTGGGCTACGGACTGTCCTGGGCGGGCGGAACTGCGCGTGTTTGGGAGGACAATTTGAAGTCTGGTAGGATGGAATTCTTTAATATGGATCCTAGTCCTACGGTGCGACATAGCTTCTGGAGTGTTGTGATTGGTGGTACTTTTTACTGGACCACCATGTTCTGCAGCAACCAGGCGTCCGTCCAAAAGTATCTCAGTGTTGAGAGCATCTCGCAAGTAAGGATGTAAGTTTCAAGTTTTGAGCGGCGATTCCACGAGTGATATACTTATTGTATTATAATTCGACAAAACACTTATATGCGTTATTATTAAAAATATATAATTATTTATTTATTATATTCATAAAAATTTATGAAAATATAATAATTAAAGCCCCCTGGTTAAAATGATATTTTTCGCAATAAATTCTTTATAGTGATTTAAATAGGATGCTTATTAGCATCAAAAGTTAAATCGATTATCGATTTAAAGTATGTGGATTTATTGTTTCGATGGAAAAAGTGTTTTAAAATTAAGTGTTGAAGAATAATCGGGGCAGTTTACTGAGTACTGGAAGGATGTATAAAATTTACACGGAAATGTTATTATTAGACTATCAAAATCTAAACTGAAGATGGCGTCTTTTCTCTAATTAATGAATTATTGTTCTTGTTTCTTACCGAAACTATTGTTTCTTACAGAGCGCTGTGGGTGTCTTCGTTCGGCATGATTGTAATTTATAGTGTGAACTTTTTGACTGGAATGGTGCTGTATAGCGTTTACAAAGACTGTGATCCTTTGAAAGCCGAATATATAAGCGGCCAGGATCAAATACTTCCGCTGTACGTGATGAATTTCTTGGGAAGTCTTCGTGGGATGCCCGGCTTCTTCGTGGCTGGTATCTTCGCCGCGTCTCTCGGGTTTGTAGAAAGAGAAAATAAATATGTTACATGTTAGTTATATATAAAACATATGTATAACTGAAGAAAAAAAAATATAACACACATCCATGATACATTAATAAATTTATTTTGCTGAGACTCGAAAATTCGTTGGATGAACTTATCTGGAACTGTATTTTCAGAACTGTAGCGAGTGCTCTGAACTCATTGGCAGCTATAACCTGCGAAGACATTTTTCGTGGACTCTTCCAGATGGACTTACCGGCAAGTAAAGGCGCCATTTATGCCAGATGGATCAGCATATTTTTCGGAGCTCTCAGTTTCGCGCTGGTCTTCGTCGTCGAACGTCTCGGTAGCGTTCTACAGGTAGAGCTTACGCTTATGAGAAAAAAAAATTATAAAAATTTTCGAGGCCTTTATACCTTTCCATATCATTATGCGATACGCAGTGCCATTGTGTGTTTAGTTTCTTATAAGACAGCTGTCTCGTTTTTTTCTTTCCTATCACGCTGTAAGTTGCATCCTAATCTATCGAGAGAAATAATTACACTATCAAAGAAATAATTGTTTTTAGGTTGCGCTGTCTTTTAATGGCATGGTTGGCGGTGTGACTTTAGGATTATTTTCCTTGGGCATGTTTGTACCGTGGGCTAATGCTAAAGGAGCAATAGTAGGTGCGATCACGAGTTTGGGATTCGTGCTGTGGATTGGATTAGGCGCCCAAGTTGCGACTGTAAACGGACAGATTCAATTGGATAGTAAGCCCACATCGATTGCAGGTTGTCCTTGCATAAATGAAACCACAATCGCGCTCGATCAATTCGAACACAACTCCAATGATGAAGTCTTGTCTATATACAAGGTGAGACTCTTCTTGAAAACGTGGTTCGTTTACGTTATTTATTTAATCTATAAGTTCATGCGGATTTTTAGTCACATTTGAGTGCAATTATCAAAAATGGATTAATTTATATTAATTTGTACTTTAATATGTACAATGAAATTAATAATGTATATAATTAATTAAAAATTATTATCAATAATGCAATTTTGTTTAAAAATCCGCACAAGCTTAAACCAACCCAATAATTATACCTTCTAGCGTTTCAATTTATTAAAAAAATGAGTTAAAGTTACGCTATTTCTGCGAATTAATTACGCTTATTAGTAAACGTTAAAGTTTTTAACTTAACTAATTAATTAATTAAATGTATGCAGATTTACTAGACCCGCGAGCAGTTATAATAAATAAAGTTTTAATTCTTCTTGTTATGTATTCACTATTACTTTTCGTGATTTGTTTCGCGTTTTGTAGTTATGCAAAAGGGAGATTTTACTCGAGATTTTATTCATCTAATTAGTACGTCTAATGAGATAGGTCTTACGCGATATGATTTGCAGATCAGTTACCTGTGGTACAGCGCGATCGGCTGCATGTTGACCATGCTGGTGGGCCTGGTGGTGAGTTTTGCGACGGGCGCGCAAAATCCCGCCGATGTTGATCAGGATTTCCTGAGTCCGCCGATCGCAGCCTTGTTCCGCATACAGACGAAGCCCCGCACCTCGACAAATGTCCAGGGGATAGCGAACTTCGGCCTCGAGCTGGAGGATGAAAAACCGCGGCAAGCGAACGTTTGCAAGAGCTCGAAGTGAATTTTCTTCGGGCGAGAAATCATCGACGAAGATCACGCATGGGAAAACGTAGATGCCTGCGAGAGAGTAGTCTAATTCAGCAGACATTTCATTGGATGATTCATCAAGGAGACGAGTTGTTCGCGACAGAATGTTCATCCTCGCTACTTTCACAGGGCATAAAATCTATTTCCAGACGACGCAGAAATTTAACGAGCTTCACAGAGACATTTAGAAAAGGTTCTAATCGTTTAGATGTCTTTCAAACTTGTGGGTCATTTTTGGATTTCGAATGGAATGAATGATCCATCGTAATTCTACAGTTGTTTTCCTGCCAGTATTAGCTTCAAGGGATAATGAGAACTATTTGAGACATACTCTGTGTTCCCACTCTCGTGGACTTATTGAGAATAAACCCAGAGGGTTCTAAAGTACATGCCGCATCACGAGAATTTAATTTAGTTAATTACAATCAATGTAATGGTAGTTTGAGAGGATTGAACAGAGAGTCTTGTTTTCTCCAACGTTTGTTTATCTTCCTGCGCAAAGAGACCGAGAGTATGTGACTGACAAAGTAGTAGACGTTGCAGCGGAATTTATGTATTCCCAAACATGTATATTACCATGACAGATGAAAATTACGAGTTTTTTGTCACCACGTTTGCATGAAAATACTGTATAACTTATGAAAGAAACATCGCATACATCTGCATCGTTTAAATGCATTTTTTTATAACATTCTGATGATCTAATCGGCGACCTGTCTGGCTAATTCTCCATGCAAACGCGATGACAAAAAATTTAGATCATATATTGCGCGTGTAATTTATTTACATGTTGTGCATTGCAGCCGCGTCGTTAAATAGCCATGATTCATTTATTAAATGTTACGAGTAAATCAGAAGAAGATGTTTAAGCCTTTCTTTTTATTTGACGCACGACCGATTTTACTTCCAGAATTATTTTATACCTTGTGCTATTGCTTCGCGTTAGGAATTCTTATGTTTTTACGAAGACGGGTATCTCAGCATGTTTGACTAAAGATATTTGACTATACCATTGTACTTTTATCTCTTCGCTTTTGCATAATTTATTAACGCGTTCTGCGAATATTTTATAGTGGAGTGAAATAGATATTAAAGTATTATTATACATATTTTTGTAAATACACATTTTTGTAGAACAATAAATATTTAAGAATATGAAGCAATAATTTTAAGCTTAAAGAAGGATCGATTTTGATGATTATAAAATAACAATAAAATAATCGACTAGTGATCAACTACATTGAGCTAGATACTTCCTCATGAGTGAAACAATTTTAATAATAAAAAATCTTTCTTTAAAGCCCCTTTCAATTAATCTCGAAATTAAAACTTTAATAATTTTAATAATTTCAGCTCGTTTAAAAATAAAAATGATTGCAATTCTCGCTCTTCACAACTATCACTCTAATCATTCAAACTCTCACTCTACTTGGTGCAGTTGCAGTAGCAACCTAAGAAGCAAAATAATAAGTTTAGATCCTTGGACTCATTCCCTTGATTTTTAAAAAAGATCGGCATCCACTACCGACCGAGTACCACGGTATTAAATATCTAAGTACGCGGTAGTGAGCGTACGTTAACACCGTTTGTATTATTGTTGGAGGGACGAGAGAAGGAGAACGAGACAGTGAAAGTGGATCAATACGCGGTTGAGCGTGCGGCCTGTCTGGCAGCGTGCGGCTGTTTCTCCTGCGAGGCCGTGCTCGCAAGACACTCGCGGCGACCTGGTCAGATCCACTTCCTTGACAGTCGTCGAACTTCACCTCCGAATTCCAGGCGGTTGCGATTGAATTGACAGTGCACTATCGAGGGTGTCTGACTTGGTGCATGAGGCATTTCGTCTTGACGGCTCGGGATTTGATTTTTCGGCTCGATTAAGGAGATTGACAGCCCTCGCCGGAAGGCTGCTCCTTCGTCCTCCGATTACTTCCTTTTGCCCATTCATTACTGACGACTGTCTTGACGGGTGTCTTGACTTCGCGTTTGATTATGCAAGCGTGGTAGTGACGGACAGGTGACGGATCGATCCTCGCTGCATGGAGTCGGGAGGATTGGAAACCTCGCCGGTTTGTTGTTGACGAGGAAAACGAAGAGGGAATTAGAAAGCGGCTCGAGTCACCGTGTACATGTTACGTGGCCGAGATGTACCTGTCTCATCTTGTGAGTAAGAAATGAGGTTCGCCGGCGTTTTATCAGGATATTACGTAAAATTGCGCTTGCTTCCTCCATAAATTACATTCATATTATCTATTTTTGCGTAACGTTGTATTTGTATCTGCATAAGAGTGTACCAATGCTTTTTAAAGTTCTCTTAATTTAAGCGCTATTTTACAAAAAGATGGGAGAATTCTCAAAGTTGTTACTAAGCACAAAAAATAAAAGTAAACGACATATAAAATGTAAATATATAAAATTTTATTAGATTGTTAGTACATTTATTATATTGTTTAATGTGAGGGAAATTATTTCACATTTTACTTGTAATAGAAGTCAAATATATATTTGTAAATTATAGCAAAACGAAATAAATAATTTGCAAATATCTATATTTTTAATTATTTATTTTTGAAATCTAATTCAATGTTGGTACTATAGATAGACATTTATTATATTTCTTTGACTAAAATTAGATAATATTTTTACTTTATTTAAATGTTTAAATATTAATCCATCCATTACTACATCACTCTCTCTCTCTCTCTACATTTTGTATACATTACATCTATCTCTCTACGTTGTAAATTCTGTAATCTATAATCTTTATTCTTTTTTAACATATTTTCAACGTATTATTCGCTGATATATTTCGTTCAAATACGTCTGTTTTTTTTTTTATTCAAATAATTATCCACATTTGCAATCTATTCATATTTTTTCCTTAATAATATAAACATAACTTACAGAAAAGATTTATAAAGATTAAAATTTGTCAAAAGGTACGAAGGACGATTTGCAAGCAGGAACTAAGTTGCCTGCGATTCCTGCGTTGGACTGTTCTGGTACCGCTCGTGATTTATATATCGCTCCTATTTGTCAAGTACAACAAAAGCGTGCCTCTGAAAAGTTTATCGACCCCGGGCGACAGAGACAAAGAGGGTCTCGCGATAGACAGCTTGTTCTTCGAATTGGAGACCGCCACGACAAACAAAAAGAACTCGGCGGGTTACAAGAAGATCAATCGCGGAGACGACGAGAGCATACGGGAGATCGTGGAGGCGGAAAATCATCAGGATCCAAGAAGCCTTCTCGAAGATATTTTCCGGAGAGCCGACACCGATGAGAACCAATTGCTGGATATCCAGGAATTGGCAAAGTGGATCCACGCGAAGATCACCGAGCATATCACGCGCGCAATGCGAGAGAACGTCGGCTTGTTCACCGCCATCGACAACAATCCTAGAAACGGTATCGAACATTGCCATGCTGATCGCAGTACAGTTTGTACAAGCGTTAATTAAAATCAATCGGAGCTTAACTAACGTTAATTAACGCCATTTACTCGAATGGCTTTATTTTACTCGTTTTCGAATCAAGTGAGTTTCGACCTGCGAGGGATTACACGAAGGCAATTAACAAGTGTGGTTTCTATATATTACTGTCTCGATTCTATATTATCGTCAAATTAAACAACATACAAAATAACTAGGAAAACCATATTCTCGTCATAAGACACGCGCGAGTTTACCGTGTTTATTTTGCTATTATGCAACTAGTACGAGAGTTTTAATTAATCTCACACTAATTTAATTAGATTTCTTGCTTTTATTAATTGAGTTTTATTTATTAAATAAGTCAACTAATTAATAAGTATGTATAAATGTAAATATAAATATAAAAAATACACACAAATTAATTGTGTTATTAATTAGTTGATATATCAAAAACTAATTTATTTAATTAAATGAATTTATTGTTTATTTAAAAATTTAACTTTTAAGGCAAAATTTTTATAACGCCACACGTAGTCTCAAAAAAGCAACCGGAATAAAGTTTGATAGTATGAACTAGTATCATATTGAGCTTTTCAATATTTGTTGCAGGTGAGGTATCGTGGGACGAATATCATGCTTATTTCCTGAGGACCCACGGTTTCTCTGAGACCTATATAAATTCCCACGGCAAGAAGCATAGCGAGCTGCCGAGAACATTGAAGGAGAGCATAATGAGGGATCGAGCGCGATGGGCTGAGGCGGCTAGGAACGACCCCGAGAAATTGGCTTTAGACGAGTTTCTAGCTTTCACACATCCCGAGAGCAGTCACAGAGCTCTCCTACAAATGGTGGAGGACCTCTTTGAAAAATTCGGTCGGGCATCATCTCCTGTATTTTTCACTTTACTCTTGGCTATTGAATTCGCGATAACCCTCTGTCCGCTTGTGTGCCATTAGATCGAGATGGCGACGAACAGCTAACGGAAGATGAGTTCTCAGATTTGCCGTCGGAAGGGGTTGGTCTGGATTTACGCGAAGATCGACAGCAGTCGATAGGAGGTAGCGAAGACAGGCGTAAGGAGTTCCGACATCTGATTGACAAGAATAAAAATGGGAAAGCGGATCGAACCGAGTTGCTGGTGAGTGATAGAGCTTAAATAAATTAATAAGAGACACGGAGAATCCGTGGCTCGATGAACGAACAATCGATGAACAATACTAGTTGTCGACAAGAAATATTTTGCAACGTCTTTCCCTTAAATACATTAGTAGGGAACGCTTAAAAGCAATTTTTACAAAATATCTTGCGAAATTCTTTAAACTCTTTGTAACTATGTATTAAGTTAAATTTTACGGGATTAGCACAAGGAAATATTTTAAAAGAAATAATTATTTATCATTTATACGGGAAAAAACGTATATAAAAATATCTTTTTTTTTTTTCAATTTTATAATAACTGAACTCTTCTTTTAGATGTACATTGATCCACGAAACCCCAGACATGCTATCCAAGAGGCCCAACATTTGATCACTCTGTCGGACACGAACTTAGATGGGAAAGTGGATCTGCCGGAAATTCTGAGCAAGATGGACTTATTTCTCGACAGCAAGATGGTAGACACCGAGAAAAGTTTTCACGATGAATTTCGATAATTTCCGCACGAATGAACGAATGTAGTTATAAACATTGAAGAGGAAGGTTCCTTCGACATTCGCACTGAGAGATCAGACAATATGATTTTTCAATGGTCAATGAGGGATTAGACCAATAAAGTTAATTAATCAATTTGTGCAGGGTACACGTTAACACTTTAACGGAAGTTTCTTTACAAACGTTAACCGACTTATCGTGCAAATAAAAATTGTAGGCTTTTAGAACGTATCTGTGATCTAGTCTTTACGAAGTAGAACATCATTTAAGTAGGTAAAATTATTACAGTAATTATGACATAGTAGCAAAGTAAGTGTTACATTAATTCACGATAAACGAGGAAATGATTCAATCAAATCGTTTATAATCAATAATCACTTGCCAATTGGATGAAAGATAATAATCTGGATGAAGGGTTGCAAATCCGTCCTTTTGTAGACCTCTCTCGCGATTTCTTAATGTTTCTCGTGTGTAGTACTTGCTCATAAACTATCTACAATAGATTTATTTAGATTCGAAGAAAGAGAATTCTCCGCCTTGAATTATCGGTCTAAAGATATCGTTTAAATCGTGCAAGAGGAAAATATCAGAAATAATTATTTAATTTGTGATATTAATAAGGTGATTAATATTTATATAACAATATGTTCGTTATGTATGTTATAAAATGATAATATAATGTTACAATTTTAATGTAATATTATATATTTAACATGAAACATATGTGTATATATATATATATATATATACATATATATACATACACACACACACACACATACATACACATTGAATACTTTAAAGACGAGTAAAAAGTTATGAAAGTTATAAAGTTGAAAAGCAGAAAATGTTTAAAGACATTATGACCAAAATATGAAACATAAAAGTTCTGAGAACTGAAATACAACTCGTTGCTCATTATCGATGGAATGTATCCCATTACGGCTTAATATCTCGTTTTAAGACAAAATGTCATATTATCTACATTATCTTACATTATTTTAAGAAGAAAACTCAATGTTCCTTCGTAGGAAATTTTGTATATTAGCGCCTTTTTTTATATTGTAATCTATAATAATAAAACTTATTTAGAAACAAGCCCTTCATGTTGTTGCATCTCACCTTTTTGCTTCGACTTTGAATCCAATACATTTTTCCATATTTTATTAAATTTAATTATTTTTTATATCTCTTGTATTTTTAGCGTCTTTTGATTTGATTTTTATCTTTTTACAATAATTTAAATTTGTATATATAAAGCAATTAATATTACAAAAGAATTTAAAATTAATAAAATGTAATAAAATAATTAATAAATTGTGTGATTAATCCAATAATTATAAACTACACATAACTACGCATAAAATGGCAAAGATTAACTTATTGACTTCTTAAAAATACTTTTTTGTGCATGTCACGTTTTGAATGTCGATTCGACTGAATATTCGTTGTTAAATTAAATTAATATAACTTGAAAAATACTATTAATTACGCGAAATATACATAGAAATATAATTTTCTTGAGAGGCACTCACTTCTTCTGTTTACTTTATCACGTTCATATTCAGTTACTATCACAATAGGTATATGAAGTAGCTGCATTTGTAACAATGTATACTCTCAAAGAGAAACTTTCAAGAGGAAGCTTTAACTTGTCTCAGGCAATTGTCTTGTCGCAATTTTGCAGTAGAAATTACAAAGGATTTCTTAAGAATTAACAAGATTAAGAATCTCGGCTAACTCGGACAAATTATTAAGTTCCATTTTATATATCTCAAGAAGGATTTTACAATTATTTTAATGCTATACAATACTTAGAGAAAAAAAATAACGTCATTATACATATAGCAGAATAGATAGATGTAGATTAAATCGTAATATTAATATAATATCAATATATACAAGAATGGGCGAGTAATTTCTTTAGTATAAAATATATAATTTAAAATTAATTTATTTTATATAATAACAGGTACATACAAACATCCTACAAATTAATTTTACAACAATTAGGAAAACCGTCTAAGGGTTTTAAAACCGCCAACGATCATGCAAGTTTACAATTGATACTTTTTGTCATTTGTTTTTCTCAAAGAAAATCTTCGCGGCATAAAAATAAATAATATTTTAGTGTATATCGTATAATTTTGTGCCTTTGGCAAAACTAATAGGTTCGGCGAATTCAAATTTGAATACCATTTGAGTTTAATATATCACGAGACTTTTAAATAAAATTTATTTAAAAGTCTTACAATAAATACACATGAATAAGCAACAGTTGAAATACTGGACTAGGCAAAAAGTTAAAGCTCTCGACTTTTTATTTTAACAATGTTGGCCAAAATTATACGGTAGTATTTCATAAAGATCTTTCGCAGAGCCTCTTAACAGCGACCTTCAAACTTCGCTTTTTAGCAGCTGTTCCTACATCTTCAAACGTTTGATCCGTGCACTAATTATGATCGTTAAAGAGCGAGATTTTGCCGGATAATGAGCAGGCAATTTTAGTCGGCTAAGGTTAAATCTGATAGCTTCCTTTGATATAAAGACTCTCGCGATTAGTAAGCCGGATTTCCACTTTCTGTGATCTACGATCGATTTTCCTTTCGAGTTTATAATTAAGATGACGAATTGTAGACCTTAGACCGTTTTCGATTAAAGCAAACTGAATGCTTATGAATAAAGGCAATTAAGTATATATTTGTTAAATAGAGCCATTGACTATTACTGCAGAGATAAATTCTGCGGTAAATTTACAAATATTTTCTTTTTAACAAGAATTTTTTTTAGAAACTAACATTTAGTTTTTTATTAATTAAGAACATAAAATACCAATATAATATTAATTTTATTATTAAAATAGCTGCAATGTTTTAATTCTTGTGCTAAGATCTACATAATTAAAAAATATCTTTAAAAATCTGATTTACAAAGAGATTTTTAAAATTGCCTTACTTGATAACCTTAGTGATTTTAACAAATAGATTATATCAGTAATGCTCAAATTACGATTTACATCATAATTGTCTCTATATGATATAGTTGTAATTAAAGAAAAATATTATTAAAATTAAATAAAGAGTTTATGACGTATGACGGAGAGATACGCTATATTTTTAAAAATATGATCTATTTAGAAAAATTTGGACGTCACAATTTACACAATTGCAAGAGAAGATATGCATTGGAACAACTTGATGCGCGATCAGACTCTTAGTGAATTCTGTCATTGTGACGTGACACATACTGTGCGGACTTGCTCAAAGAAAAATCCATTCTTTTGATCGGAAGTCAGTGTAGCATTGACAGCTCCACGATCCAAGGAATTATTTTACTGCGAGGCTGACTGTCGGACGTTGAGGAATTCACATGTTCGCTAAGACTGCCATCCTGAAATATGAAGTAACGACTGCTTTTTGTAGGAATTATTTGATCTTCCTGGCTAGAAAAAAATTACATAAATTTGCAGAACACATGTAAATAATGTAAATTCAAACAAAATCATATTATAAAGGGCCGTCTTTTAATTTCAAAATTAAACAGAGCTTTCAGATATTTTTTCTAAATCGATTAATTCGGTTAATCCAAAAATTTGATTAATTTTCTACAAAAATGATTTTCACTGAAATAAATTCGGTTCACAAGCAGATTTAATTTTTCGCTAACTCTAATTATAAAACACGAGAAGTATGGGATTATGCTTCAGATAAATCCGATTACTTCTACTATTACTGCGTAGAAAATAAGATAAAAATAAAACGGATAAGATAAAATGGAAGCGGTAGAATAAAAGCTATTACATGAAAAGTATCTATAGGCTGGACGTAATCTCGAGAACTCTAATACATTGTCATTTCTTTTCCCCTTTTCCTGCGCCAGAATTTTCTTGCTCTGTAAAGTGAGATGCAAAAGATAGATTTCGTATCAGCGCATAAATATTTGTTCATTAAGTAGAAACATTTTTCATGTAAATATCAGACTAAGTAATATGTAAATGTCTTGGCTGTGAATTATTCAATTGTATAGAAAGACATGCGACAAGATACGTAACATTTAGTAATCACGTTTATTAGTTATATACATATTTACTTTATAAATAATAGTTTATTAATTACATTTATGATTACAATTATATGCACATTTACTTTATAAATAAAACAGTATTTTAATTTCTTTGGTATAAATTAATTTGGTATAATTAATCTGGTATAAATAACAGATTAATTAAACCGAAGCCAAATGGTAAATGAGAAACAGATAGATGAAAAATGCAAACAATATTATAGATGCATTTAATAGTGCATTTAATGGTGCATTAATTGCCAATAGATTGCATATTAGAATCATTTATCCCAACGTAAGACGAGAAGATTTATTGTCTTTTCTTTGCACGAGTAAGAAGAGAACAAATTCAAACAAAAATAATTATTTTCTGTTTATAAAAAGTATTAATACACTGAAATACAGTTAGAGAATACCTCGAGAAAGCACGCATTCACCCTTCTCATCTCTCTGTTTTTGTATTCTATAACACAATGTGGAAAAAGCTATTATGACATAAGATTAAAGAAATCGACAAATCGACGATGCTTTTTGTCGATTATTACTCACTTGACAGGCTGATCTGGTGGCGGAATGTTTCTGCAACAGCACAGCCTCAACAACTCGGTAGGTCTCGTTTCTTCTTTCTCCATATCGATAACTACATACGGACAACAACGACAACAAATACGAATCAACACATTAAGAATAGTGTTATTATTCATATTTTATTCATATTTAGCAAAGCAAAATTTTGCATAAATAAAGTTTTCTACGTAATTAAAAAAATTTAAGAAAAAATTTTAGAGAGAAAGGATCTACAGATGCAAGAAAGATTTAGCATCAGAACGACTTAGTGTCGATGTTTTGAAAAGGAAATGAATTCAATTTACTATGATAATATATAACAACGCTCGAATATGGTTATTTGCTCCACTGATCCGATAGATGCGACGAGGAAGAAATATTTCGGACGGAAATATTCTTCAGACTTACTATCGCTATTAATGCTTTAAATGATAAATCACAAAATTGCGCTTTGTGATGCGTGAAAAAAATATTTAACGCAAGAAGCTTGGCGCTGATGAAATGTATAACATTAGTAATTATATTATATTAAGATGCTTTAAACTCTAGCAGAATTAAGTTTTTAGATTAAATATTTTTTATATATCAAAAAACATATAATTTTGTGACATTATTACATTTTTAGAAAAAATAAGATATACTTTTATACTTCGAATTGCAATAGGAAAATCGAAATATCGAAGATAATTTCTATCACTTAGATGTAGTTTCACTTAATTGGCGTGTTTTTTTTTTAATATATATATATTAACACTTTAAATAAACTATTAATCTATTAATAGGAAATAAAAATCAAATTACGTATTGACGGCAATGTTTGATTATCTCTGTCTGTAAAAATAGAATTATTCTTAAAGGTTTCAAGAACCTTATCATAATTAGCCTTTTATAATAAATAATTGAATCATCCTTTCTTCAATATAAGTTATAAAGAGTTTAAATTAATTAATAAAAACTAATTAATATCAAAGAACATATAACGTCTCTCTCTCTCTCTCTCTTGTTTCAGAGGAAGAAAACGCTCGCCCATGCTCATCCCATCTAGACATTTCATCAGTCAATTAAAAGCACTCATTGATCAGTAATTAGAGGAATATTTTTCAATAAGAATATATTATCGGCTTATATAATTTTGTAATCCGAGATTACGGATTTCCACTTTCCAATATACATATATAATAAACGATCAATTACCTAATACATTAATGAAAATTATATAATAATGGCAATAATAATAATAATTGTGACATATTTGCAATTGCTTTTATGCTTCGTAAATGCTTCAATAAACGCAACTGTCAATATAATAAATTATTTTACGGATAAAAGATTTCAACAGAAAAAGAGACTAAACTTTAATATTGTGATAATATACATCGAATACTACAGCGGCTGTTCTCTAAGAATAATCGTATATTATTTTAAATGAAGGATCTTATAATTTGTCAGAGTTTTATTATCTCATCATTACAGATCACGTTACACACAGCATACAAATATTAGATATACACTTTCATATTATTTTATCTCGATATTGCATTATTATTGCATTGTTATTCTTTCTCGACATTGCATTATTATCTTACGAAAACATATTTCTAGAAATATAGAATAAATTCCATAGACAAATGTATAAATTTCGCCTCGGGACACCGAAAAATGTTTTCGAAAAATAATAATGCAATGTTGATTTTTAAAAGACTCGACATGCTTCTCATTGGAGAAGAAATTATCTGCTAAATGTTGTGATATATTATATATTTTTGAAAAAATATTTGTGTGTAAATTAATAGATTGATTTTCACGCTTACCCGAAGCTACTCGCTGAGGTTGACAGCCGCTAAGGGTCGATTGTCTTCTAGTTTGCAAGTCATTTCCTCTCAGAGAAAAATAAACGGCAATAGTTTTATCTAAAGCGTGTTTCACCTAAATAAAAGAGAGATATAAAATTCTTATATCTCTTTTCTCTTTTTCTCTACAATAATATAAATTAATTACATAATAATTAATCCTATGTAAAAATATTTTTGTATCTTTCTTATATTATTTTGTGATAATAAAAATAATACAGACGGGCTGTTTTGGATTGTGCTATAAATTTTACGGAAGTCAAACATGAAAAGTTTAACTTTGAAATGAGGGGTAATAAAATATGTATTAAAATAATAATTCGCGATTGTTTGAATTATTCAATTGAACAAAAGTGTCAAAACTTAACGAATAAATAAGTAAATACCAAAGGTCATGCTAGCAAGATCAATTGATCTTTTACGAAAATTTTATTTCTCTATAAAATTATATTTCTAAATAAAATAAATCTTTTGATTTGACTTGATTTTATCACAAAATTTAATAAATAAAAATTATAATTGTTAAATAAATAAAAATTATAATTTCCAGTTATTAAGTTTTATTAATTTTAAAAAAATAATTGATAGATTAAGTTTATAAAATTAAAAAAATATATATTGTCCATAATTAATTATTTACAAGCATTATATTTTCTAAAATTTATTTAATATAAATATTTACTTTATTATTATTAAATTAATTTGTGATAAATTTCTAAATTAATAGAGTTAATTTAATAACAATAAACAATAATAAACATTAAGTATAGAAACAAATAAAAAATAATCTTATATTAGTTCCTCATTTTAATTAAATTAATTATAAAATAATATATTAATTTCAAATGCGATTGATAATGAATATTTCTAAACAGAATAGACTTACCTCGCCGTTAAGGAAGCAGTAAAGCGTCGCGATAAAAAGACCCTGAAACGATCGCAGGAAATGCGTGGAGTAGGACCACACGGCAAACTTGCTTACGTTATCCAACGGAGCTTCGATCATGAACAGCACATTAGTGATGCCTAACAATGGTAAAAGTATCACGGCTGCTCTCACGGCTTTCCTATGTGCAAAAAAATTACTTAAAATCAGAACCAGTATCGACGCACGCTCATCAGTTGCCGGCTGTGTTTTAACAAGATATAAGAAATTGGATAAGGTCGAATAAAAGTCAAACATGACTTTATTATAAAGTTTATAACTTTGAAATAAGGGGCAATAAAATATTACTGAGATAATAATGCGATTGCTTGAATTGTTCAATTGAACAAAAGTTTCAAAATTTAACGAGTGAATAAGTGAAGCGGAATGCCAAATGTTACTAGCAAAATCAATTGATCTTTTGCGAAAATTATATATTTTTTAAATAAAATAAAAAATTATTAGTTTAAAAAATTTTAACGAGACTAAGAAATTACAAATTCCAAGATTCACAAAAATGTGCTTGAAATCCTTAGCATTGATCCTTTGGTAGAAATCTTAATTTGCTGTTTATTTGTATACTTACAGAACTTGTTTAATCTCGCTTGTATGACTTTGCCGTAGCTTTATCACGAGAACCCTTATAATGTTTAGCAAGAAAAAAAAGTTGAGCTGAAAAAAAATAACGAGCAAAAATACGATAAGTAGAACTACTTATTGTTGATAATTTTAAATTGATTATTAGATATAGTGTCAACTATATGTTTTTCTCAATAGAAACATAATCGCCCGATAACTTCTTTCAAGGAATCAATTATTATGTATATTGCATTTTATTATTTATCACATTTGATAAAAGAATTATTAATAAAAATGTTGTCTACAAGTCTATAAGTTTACAAGTATTTTTATATTATATTATATATAATATACAATTAAAATATATACAATCAATTTTATCTTTTTTAATCGATTGTTAAAATTTCGTTACAGTAAGTTTCTCACCAATATCACTGCGTATCTGGGTCCTTCAAGGATCCAAAAGTAGGATGATAAGTTGTACCCCGACCAGCATCTAAAAAATCTAACATTTCGATAAATATATAATATAATTCAATATATATATTGCATATATATATATATTCACTTCAAAGAATGAGTTATCAAAGATATTAACCGTTATTTCAGACAGAATGTCAATTTTCTTTAACAAGGAATCCAGTGTCAAATAATTAACAATTGAAAATAAATTGCTCATGATGTATTTTTGAAGTGACGTACAAATAGATATTATATGAATTTTGTAACTCTTTTGTACACGAATTTTAGTTTAAGAGTTTTATTTAATAGAATTTTATTTTGATGCTTTGAGTTTCTGGAAAGTAAAGATTTCTCAATATTACTCGTAATTAAGACATGTTAGACAGTGATAATATACACACTGGTCTCACGTGTTCTCTACAATCAAGCACTCAAAACTCACTTTGATTTTGGATGATAATAAAATGCCATAACGAGGGCCCAAACCGAAGTCATCAGTACTGGACATCCCCATCCAACTAATCGGTACATCCGGTAATAAGACGTCTCTTGAAAGACCGTCACTGTAAAATCGTAATCACCGAAATGTGAAATTACATGACAATCGTTAAATTAAAATCCGAATTAAAGTGTTTCTTAAGCTAGTTTATTTGTCAACAACATTTCTATTTTACTCTCGATTACTGCTAACCGAAGATTGGGAAAGGAATTTTTTATGTTATAAAGTTATATTAAAAGTCAATACAGCCAATTAATTTTTTAATTTTCTTCTCAAGTGACGTTTTTTTCAAAATTTTTTTACACTTGGCTTTTAATAAGATTGATGTATTGCAAGATGTATGTAATGTATATCCCGTTTCCGAGCACATACCAGTCACCATGTTGTGCAGGAATAGACCCTCTATGAACATCCACATAAACATTGCAGTCTTGACGTATTCCAGCAGCACATAACTGACCTCGCATAGCACCGGCTAGATAAAAAGATGGAAAATGACGCAATTTCACATAAAATGCTCCTATGCTAACGTGATACAAAATACACTTCTACATGCGTAAGGAAACGCAAATAATTACTGAATAATTGATGTCTGAATTTAATTAGCAGTCTAATTCTAGTTTTTATAAAATCTCAAGCTAGTTTCCAGGTTTTGCGGAGGAGTTTAGTCTACGTTAAAATACGGCTTTATAAGATCATTCTCATCTCGTAATTACATTGGGGAATAGTACGGCGGAAATGAGAAATGAAAATGTAAAAATATAATATAAAAAAATATATGTTAGACCTTCGGAAAGAAGATTGGGAAAATAATCGGGAAAGTGCGAATCTACCGAGGTTGTCTTCGTCTTGCAATTGCATTGGGGAATAGTACGGCGGAAAGCAATAAATAAAAATATAATACAAATATATATTAAATTCCTCCGCAAAGAAAATAATCTTGTCTTCTCTTTATCGCACAGTAATAAAAATAATTCCATTGTGTATCTTACGGTATTTCCTATTCCTCGCATGCCATGCGGCTCCTTACGGTAGATCGCGATGTCTATGTACAATGTTAATCTAATTAGTACTTGCACCACCATGGCAACGAAGAGATTTTTGTGAATCCTGGTTCTCGTGTTTCGCAATGATCTAGGAAATATGACGCAAAAATAGTTTAGTGTAATTTTAATTCGTTAAGCTCTTTAAGATGTAAATTTATACAAAGTGACAGCAGCTTAAATCGAATATAACTTTACATAAAGCCTTTTATTGAATTAATGATTTCTAAATTAATTCATCACTAAATATTATACTGCAACATATAAACATGTAACAATGCATGTTAAAAATTATTCCTGTCAAATTATTTTTGGAGGAATATCGACAGTTGTTTCTATATAATAACACATTGTTTCCCTAATAGAAAACATAATTAATTACACTCGTCTCTTGACTTTCGCGATCAGAAAATATATCTTTCCAAGAAATATGCTGATAACATGAAACTAAGATTGTATATAAAAAGTACGTAGACGGGGGAATTATTTACCGCGTAAAAAAATTATGTGGGACAAATACCTTGTGAAAGTCGAGAGACGAGTGTATATGTTAGTTCATAATATTCACAATAATTGTGACTTTTAAACACAAATCTCTTTTTCAACTGGCATTTGGACGAATAATGTCGAATAAAAAATATATACATAATTATAACATAATTAATATATTATAATTAGTTCAGAATTAATAAAATTAATAAATTATTTATTAAAATTAATACATAATATTTCGATAATTTAGATATAAATGTGACATTAATTAATAATATAAATATTTTGAATAACATTTAAAAAAATATAACTCAATTAAAAATAAAACGAAATTTATTCTCATTGCAAATTGAAAACCTTATTTTTTTATTAAGAATAATTACTTCGATTAATACTTTGTTTTCTTTTTAGCGTTTTAACCAAAATGTGTGAAATTGTTTTTTGTATACCCACCTAAATCGACAGAATATCACCAGGGAAACAAGTAAAGCCACTAGAGATATACTGAGACCGACAAACTCTAGAGTACGAGTCTTTTCAGCAATTTCCATTTTCATCTGTGAAAAGAGACAAAACAGTCGAGTACGAAACTTTATTTGAGCTCCGATATAATATTTGCATCGCTACAAAGATGTTCGCAAAAAAAAATTCTTCACAAGAGATGCCAGTTAGCAATATTATCTATTTCCATACTGTATAACAATGACATTCTATTTTAATTTAATATAAAAATTAAAATACTTAAATATAAAATTTAAATATATGTATCTATTGCTAAACGGATTTCTTCAAACTTTTTAAAACTCTTTTTACGATAATAGTATATAGAGAACAATTACATATTTATATTTGTAAGATTATACAACAAGATATTATACAACAAATATAAGAAATAAAATTAAATAAAAATTTTGTTAAGTTTTCATTAATTAATTATTGGAAATATATTATACATTTATTAATCAGTATCTATGTATATTTCTTAAAAATCTATACTTATAAATTAATTCTTTATCATCTATATTTTGTGAGAAAAAAACCTGCTACTTTTTCATATTTTCTGACACATATGATGTTTTTAAACGAAGTTTTTTATTAAATGTCAATTTAAAATCATTTTTATACATAATTATACATATAACACTGTTTAAATTTAGCTGGATGTAGAGATTTGCACATCGCAGCTTATTAACTAAATGCAACGTTTGAAACTCTAAATGAAACTTACTTCACCCTCGACGTTATTGTTGTAGACTCTGTAATGAAGCAACAACATTTCTGGTGTTAAGCAAGTAGTATAATTCGCCCAGCCGACGAACGATTCCTCGTTCATGTTTGTGCCGTTCCGTATCTCCCAACGTCCGTTGTAACCGCATTTCTTCTCCACGGATTCTGAAAAAATACATGAAAAATACATACACAAAGCCATGGAAATTCGATGCCAATGCTGGAAATGTCTTTAATCGATTGAACAGCACCTCAATTTTATTCAAACATTATATATATTTTTTTACTAGATTGTAATAATATGTATTAATTAAGCAATTGACAAGTTTAAACTTGCAATAATATATTGATTATGCTTATGTACATGTATGACCGTTGAAGATAATTATCAGTCAATTATTTAGCTTTAAACTTTATACTTCTATTACTTCCCGCTTTTCTATTTCTTCAAGAATAATGTTTTTTAATGAAAGCGATTCCTTTTGAAAAAATAAAGAATCAGTGATGTGTAAGAATCGATAATTCACAATTTCAATAACACATTTGTTGTAAAATGCATTTTCAACGAATTTATCCTCAATAAAAATATCTTTTTACATGATTTTTAATCCAATAATTTTGTTACATAATATAAAATGTGAAATACTTCAAAAACAAAATCTTGTTTGAAAAATCAAGAGATTACAATTTGTTATACAAAACACATAAACTTTTATATTAAATTTCAATTTACATTAAATCCATTTAAAAAATACGTTGTTTTATCAATAAAAACAACAACTTTGACGATGGATGTTCCGATTAAAGGTAATATGCAGAAAACTCTCGCGTAGTTTTTCAAATTAAATAAACTTTTATATTAAATTTCCATTTACATTAAATCCATTTAAAAAATACACTGTCTTATAAAAACGACACCCTCGACGATGGATGTTTCGATGAAAGGAAATATGCAGAAAACTCTCGCGTAGTTTTTCTCTTTACTATTATCTCACAAATTTCTTTAAAGTCTGGAAAATTGAAGGGCAGTAAACAGTCACTTTTCACACACACTTAGAATATTCACACTATTCAATATGTATACATGTGAAAAATTACTACTTAATGGTACTCCTATTTGGAAAATCTTTTCTATACTAAATAAGTCATTTGCATCTGCAATCAGACTTTAAGATTTGATTTGTTGTAAAAAGTAAAAACTTTTCTTTCGTATATATTTATTTTTACATACATTTATGTTACAAAAATTTTCAAGGTAATCTTGAAATCAAAAGAGTGCCGAGATACAAGTAACAAACATACACAGTGGTTTTTCATCTTTTGCTATTCCATTTTTGCAAAAGGTGAAATAATAAAGATAGTAATAGAAATTAAAAGATATTTGATGAATAAAAAATTGCACGTATTAAATTTCTCTTGTAATTAAACATTGAATATGCTTAATAATCGACAAATCTCTTTTTAAATACATTATCATTTATTTTTTAAAATAAATAGTAAAATTATATTTATTTGTCTTATTACCATTATATTTATTTATTAAATTAATTTTAATATGAAATTTTAATATGAATATATAGAGATCTAATTTAAAATATTTTTATCGGGTAATTTAATTATAAAATTGATAATTTTGCCAAACTTTCTCTCTTTATTATATAATGGCCGCATCACCTCTAGTCTAAACCGTTAATCGATGATTAATTAAAAATTAAAACGGTTAATGTGCCTAATATATTACATCAAATTGCTCACAATTCTTATTATTAGAATTTTACAATTATTATAAATAAGATATTTTTTACACATAAAACGATAAATTATAAAAAAAAAAAAAAAAACAGAATTTTAATCCAAATGCTTCGATCCTTCATTTTCGAGTGTGTTAAGCATCTTTCATTCCTGGACTTGACATCTCTGATCAAAGACGAAGTACCATGAAATATTTTGGAGAATAAAAGGTGCTAGGATATGCTTTGTATGTAACAAAAAGAGAGAAAAAAATGAAATATATCGACAATTAAGAAATACGACGCATTTATAGCTGGTAAAGCCATGTTATTGAATGCAATCAATGTATGATCGAAGAAAAAGTTCAAGGAAAGATTTAGTATTTGTCGAGATGTGAAAATATACTTATTGCTGCGTCGAAAATATAGCTTGGGTACTTCTGATTTTTTCGCATTTAATGTTTTGTATTAATTAAAGTATTAATGTTTTCGATAACATTTTTAACAAATTACATTTGCATAGCACTTAAATAAAACATTAAATAATAATATACAGACCTTGTACAACCAATAATCATTATTCTTTATAGATATGAATAAATAAAAATTTTCGAAAAACCTGAAAATTTATAAAATTAATCTTAATATATTTTCCAACAAAGTTCGATATTTCCGAACAATATAATGCGCAATGGCCTTTGAGAAGCTCTTGCGACAATTGGCTCTCGATAAGAGGTATCTACGTTGTTTTGGAAGTATATCTGCATTTTATTACTATATCGTCGCTCTTAAAAATTCATCCACTAGAGAATACGATTGCATCACACTAAAAAATGCAATTTTTTATTGAGATCTTGAAATTAATAATCGCTTAATATCTATCGCAGTAGTAGTCTACAGTACATTGCAGCGACAGCAAAATCTCTTTAAATGCAGATTACGCGATATGTTCTGCCGTCATCGCCGTGTGGTTTTGGTGTAGTTTCTTGTGTCTTAATAATTTTATTTGTAAACTAATTAAAATTAATATATTTTGTTTTGAAATTATTATATTTTGTTCTCAAGTAGTATAATCAATTCAAAGGATATAATTTCACTGCAAATTGCGCATTTTATTTGTGATTTTATATAAAATATTGTGATGTAATAAAAATTTGGTAATATAAAATTGTTTATAATAATTTTAAAATTATGGTTAAATAGTTTATCTATCTAAGTGAAATGTTTTGTGAAAATGTTACTTTAAACTAACCTTGCTTTTTATTAAAGAGGAAGTATTTATTTTTAGCCGATTTTTTTCTTCAAAAGTTTGTAAACAACATGTCCTTATTAAATTTGCAAACTGCAATGCATATAAGTAATAGTGCAAACCTATGTGATCTTTGATAAGTATTTACACATTTTTGGAATCTGCGAGTAATTCTTTAGTAAGTTCTTCTAAATCTAATTTTCGGAGTTTCTGACTGATTCTTCTCAATATCTACATGGTATTGATAATTTATATATATTTAATATTATTATATATATATATATATAATAATTAAGAAATATAAAAAAAGAAATCACGCGCGCACATAATTGAATATAAAATTTTATCTCGTTTTCTACGTGTTTATTTTTTATTGTGTTTTTATCTATCTAAGTGAATCTTTTATCCAGTGTTATTTCAAACTAAAATAATACTTCTTTTGTGTGTGTGTTTGTGCGTGCACGCATTGTTAATCCGTTGTTGATTCAACGTTAACATTAGGAAGATTAAAACCCTGTATGTTAAATTTACTTACTGGTCGTATCGAATCCATCGACAAAAGGGCAAAGCTGCTTCGCTGTAGCAGAAGCCTTCGTTGGCGGCCAACAAAGTAACGAGTCCCATACTGGATTACACCAAAGCTCTGACAAACAGCAAAAAGCAGAGGAATGTCCCCCGGAAATGTTAAACAACAATGTTAAAATTAATAAAAGTTGCATACAGATCAACTGGTCGATCTTAAGGAAGAGAAAGATTTTTGAACAAATTGCATTTTAAAAGGCAAATTTTATTTCTTTTAAATTAATTTTAAGTAAATTTTATGAAATACAAAATTTATTAAAAAGTAATTTTGTTTAACTAAATAATGATAAAAAAATTATTCCAACAATTTTTAGCAAATATTACTCCATTTATCTATTACTCGATTATTTCATGCAATGGATGATTATGAAAATTATGTGTTGCAAAATATTCTCTAATGTATGTGATGACTTATTAAATTCTTGTAAAATTATTCCAATTCCACTTTCCAAAATGAACTTAACATTATATAATAATTTCAAATTTGATAAAAAAGATAATTAGTTTTTTATAAGTAAGTTGTTTCTTTTCTTTATGTATGCAAAAGTAAATTTTATTTTATAAATAAAAATATAATGTAAATAAAATATTTCAAATTATACTTGAAAAGCGTAGCACAAAAATGTTTTATTTGGTTTTTTAGAGTGAATGTAGGTGCGAAAAATGAGGTTTTAAAGGGTCGTACCTCCGTACGGTGCTACGAAATGTTTGTACTGAATATTACAGAATTCTCGAGTGTCGTTGGCATTTAGGCTATCCATTTTTCTTCTAATAAGATTCCCATTTTTTGCTCGATGTCTCTACATTTTCATCCCAGAGGTTGTCATGCAGTCGGTAGAAACGTGCAGTGTAAATTCTGTAAATAAGCTTTTTTTATCTTCTATTTTCTCTTTTTCCCATTACCAGTTATACTCATATTTCTCTTTTAAATAAAGAAAAAAAGCTCTAGAAGTATAAATTGCGGATTATTTCCGTTTTTTTTATCGCAAAAAGAATATATCGTATCAACTTTTTTGAAACAAAGGTGCAAATTACTTCGTAAATGGTACTGCTAATGCATTAATACACTTTTTTATTAAAAAATTGCATTCTGAAATTGAGTTTGTTTTATAATTTATATTTTATATGTACTAAAAATATTATTATAATTATAATAATTAATATTAATATATTTTTATTTATATTTTATTAATATTAATATATTTTTAAGTTAATTTTATAAGTTATTAAATTAATTTTTTGCACATAAATACGTAAAAACTAGTTAGTATTCATTTCAGTATGCTGAATATTCGGCCTTGTTGAGTGAAAGAGGTCAAGTTGAGAATCAACACGTTTCTCAATAAAGTAGTTTCAAAATTTTAATGCTGTATTTTTGAAGATATCTGTCATATAATCTTACTTTTTAAGAAATTCTTCAAAAAAATTTGTTTTCAGAATATCTAATTATGAGTAGTCAGTAAATTAGTATACATATATCAGTAAATTAATGTAAGGAAATAGATTTAAAAGTTTATATTTATATTTATATTTATTATATAGATTACGCTTTATTTCAGTTTAAACTTATAAACGTAATTTTGGTCTTAAATAAAATTAATACATATTTATAATTATTAATACAATATTATTTATAGGAAAAAGGATAAAATATCTTTTAATACAGAATAATAAATTTATATACAATGTGTCAAGAAATATTATCGAAGAAATATTATGTTAAACAAATTTTGAAAATAGTTTAATTATACTAGATAATTAAATACGCTTCCGCAATTAATTTATAGCTTTGATGATTCTACAATTAGAATTTAGTAGTTGATTGAGTTTTGTAATTAATTATTAATTATTAATAAAGGAAGACAATGAGAGTCAATGTAATTATTTTTGCGTGTCAGAGTAGTAAAATTTAATTATAAGTATATTTTTAATTATAAGTTATTAATTATAAATTATAAATAATTGTTCTTTGGTCGTTTTGGCTTAACTTTGAATTATATCTTTAGTAATGTTAAGTTTCTACTAGAAATTAAGATTAAAATTAGATTGAAATTGGGTCAATCAGAATCAATCAGAGCAAAGCTTACTAAACTTGAGATTAGTTTTCCTTAGTCTGGTTGGATTAGTCAAATTTCAATCCAATCTTAATCCAATCCTAATCTGCAATCTGATATAGACAATAAATTCTCTCTGTTGGACCGTAGATAAATGCGCTTAGTCATCAATTAATTGTTGCTAATTTTATTATTGAGAGCCCTACAATCAATTTTTTTTTTAATTTTTTGTAATTCTCTCACTTTTTATATATCAGTAAAATCACAGTCTAATCATGATTTAAAAGACAATGGATTTTATTCAAAATTCATGTACAAGATTTCTCATTAAAATGAAATGATCGATTATGGTAAACAGACTAGAACCACAAAACTGTGACTAGGACATCTTTTTCTGACAGATGTTTTATGTGTGTTTAAAAAGAGAAAGCATCCTGGTTCACAATCTGTGGAAAATTAGAAAATTTTTGTTTTATAATAGAAACTTGAACTTGATAAAATATATCCCAGTTTCAAACTTATAAGTATTATATTATACTTATAATAACTTATAATTATATCAACAAAATTAAGAATAATTATAACTTATAATTATTCTTAATTTTGTTGCAAACAAATTGGCCTACTTTTTAAAAAATAAAAGTAAATAAAATAAAATTAAAAATAAAAATATATAATTAATTGAGTAGCGTAAATAATTAGGAGCAAACTTGAGAGCAAACTACTAATATGAACTTATAAGAAAAATGAGATAATGTATTATCATTAATAAACTAATTTATCATAAATAAATTATGAGAAAAAATAAGACAATTTACATATCTTTGTTTAAAAAATTATCCAAATTATCTGTTAAATTTTTTCAGATATAAACAATAATTTTGAAAATTTAGAATCCTTATCTTTGCCAGTGACTAAGAATAAACAAATTCAAACAATAATTTTCTTATAACAATTTAACACTCCAAATATAATCATGCGTAAATAAGTATAAATGGCAAAAAGACAGAAATACACAACATTTAATAGACTTATTCTACATATGAAATTAATTCATACAGTCACAATTCAATCAATCACAAGTTTATTCGATTAAATAAAGCAATTAATCCAAATGTCAACAAGCTCGCACTTCACAAAATTATTCGCAATTCTGTATTCAATTCGGAATTCAAGATCTGATAAAGCCGATAACGGAATTGGGAAATACTTAACTATTAGCATTAGAAATTCTACATTGCAACTTATATTTCTCTTTAACTTTAATAAACAAATAACTTCAGTTTTATTCCTATTTTTACTTATTAATATTATCTTTTACTTATTAATATTATCCTTGAAGGTTTTATGCTTAGTTTTCACATGTGTCAAACGGATTTAATATTGAACGTTGTAAGTTATTGGTACATGGAACGGTGCATTATACCATTAAAGTTTTGTTTAATTCACAAGGGATGGTGAAATGTTCTCGACCATAATTTCTCGAGCATAATCTCTAAACATAATTTCAAGTAATTAAACTTAACGGCGAAGTAGCATTGAGGATAAAACTGCTTTTAGAAATGGACCTCATCACAATATGAATAATATGCCTTGTTGTAGCCTGTTTGTTCAATCCAAGCCAAACTCGGATTATAGGCAATTTAATATAAATTATGTATTTGCGGATATTAATTGATCATTAATATTATTAGATGCATATTAAGCTATCGAATTCTAAAAATTTATACTTAATATTAATGTTAAGAATATCAAACTAAAAGCGTGCATCTCAATTTTTAAATCTTTCAATCTTTTCTTTAAGCTTGAAGGATATGACACCCATGTATTTAATCAAATTGAAATAGTTTCTGTTATAAAAAAAATATTGTCGAATTTTTAATAAATATACATTTTGTATTTCTAGAAATTGCTTGCGAAAATATGAAAACGATATTTGATATGCAACAATCTAAAAAATCCATAAAAATGCAATAAATAAAAATTTTAAATGCTTTACATATATATATATATATATATACATATATCATATATAATAAAATTTATGAAGAATGATACAATCTGCATCGAAATAAAACTAAAACGGTATTTAAAATGTACTAAAATATACTTTAATTTAAATATGGTAATAAAATTACTACAGATAAAATTGTTTGCATTAATATTATTATAAAAATTTTGAAGTTTAGAATTTATAATAAATCGGAATATGTCTTTTTACTGATATGTCTTTTATATTAATAAGCTAGAGAGCTAGAATTATAATCAAGTGGCTCGTTACGGATTGAAGCAGATCCCCTATCATACTTTTGCTTCAATAAATCTTTTATTGTTCGATCATTGTTTGACGAGTACTGCTTAGATTCATAGTACGAACTAATCGAAAAAATTTTTCAATCATTGTTTGAGAAAAGTGAAATTGTTGTCAATATAGAAAAAATTTATATAACATTTAAATAAAAGTATTTATAATAATAAAAGTCTTTAGATAAAAGTATTTATAATAATAAAAGTATATTTTAAAAAGTATATTTAATAGAACAAATAGTTGTTTATAAAAATAGTTGATAATAAATTTTTATTTTACAATATTTTTATATATTATATATATATATATATATATATATATATATACAAGTCTGCGAATCGATCAAATAACAGTTATCAAGTTGTTTACAGTTTACATTTATAATATTAAAATTTACAATTATAAATTAAAATAATTAATTAATTAACTAGTGACATAATCTCATTAATCTCTTGAACTGATTATTTTGTCACATTATTTTAGCATGAATGTTTAATTTCACAACAATGAGCTCTTGCCGGTCTTAAAGGTCTTACCGGTATCTTTCCGTTCGTTTTCTCGTTAGTAGTTCAAGCTCGGATTAGTCAGCCTTATAAATTTTCTTCCATCCTTCGAAATTCTTCAAGAGACGTAAAATACAAATTTTTACATTACATTTTTACATTAAATGTTATAAAATAAAATGTATATAAAATAAAATTTAAAGAGAATGACTATGTTCTTAATTTTTTTCGCAAAGAAACAAAGATGATAATATGTAAAATAGTTGTAATAAAATTTCACGTAATTACTAAATTCTATCATAGATTTTTTGTATTATGCAGAAAACTCGAACTGTACTAAAAAATAAATTATAAAGAAAAAATTATATATTTAAAGTCACGGTTAACACTGTTTTTTAATTGACAAAATTAATTCAGAATACACACTGTATCAAATTTTACTGTTATAACTTTATTATTAAAAAAAAAGAGTCTGATTTCAACAACGTGCGCGACTGTGATTTTATTTGTGATTAAAATACGAACTTGAAAATTTAAAGGGACAATCGAGAGATCACGCAAAACGTTATGTAATGATAATAACTCTTTCCGAACAAATTTCTTCTCGCAAATTCTCGAAGATCAGAAGATGCGCGAACGTTTCAAAGGACGCGTGCTGACTGTTTCGCATTTGTGAATCGTATCCCGCGATCGCTCGAACCACGGCGCAGCCTCTCTCGTCATTGGTCCAGCTGCTTGCCAACCCTGTATTACTACCCCCATTACCGCTTGAGATTTTTATCTAATGTAACTTCTCTCACAATACACTATACTTTCGAATGTTTTATTTTGGCAGAAGTAGTGTCATTTGATAAATTAATCCTATCAAACATATAATGTTACATCGTCGAAAATTTATTCGTTTCATATCATAAAAGAGTTCTTGTGTCTGTAATTTTTCGCTTCCGGAAAAAGAAAATTAAATAATATATCACTTAATTATAAAAAAATTTACAAAATTATTCAAAACATTTTTAACAAGTTGTTACTTATAAAAGATCTTTTTGGAAAAAAATGGTCTGCTACCATATTATATAATCTTTCAAATCTAATAGTCATGAAAACACTATTTTGTACATGCACTTTATTTTTATCTCAATCAATCTGAAAATTTTTCTGACATTATCTGACACTTTTGTTGTAATAAATTCGTGAGTTTCATGCTTTACAAATTATAAATCATTAATTTTAAAAGCTTTAGACACAATAATCCAAGCATCAAACAGAATTTTTCATATTATAAGTTATATCATAAATTTTCAAAATTTTCTAAAATGTTTGCGATATTGACTGAATTGGATGGAAACGAGCAAGATCAACCTCCGCTCAACGGAACAAAGTAAATCTTCCACACATATTTTCAAATTTATGAGAAATTGCTGGAATATATCGTGGCATACATAATAAGAAACCCATTGTAACATACTTCCAGTCATGTAACTCACTTACGGCATATACTTCCGCTTCTTGTGCAATCATCCTTGTATAACGAAATTTCGCTTCAGGGTGTGCTCTCTCCTCAAGAAAGGAAGTGCAGTGAATGTGCAGCACGATCCTATGGATATCCGGCGACATAAAGACGCGGTTTGCAAGATGGTTCTCTTTTATTCTCGAAAAAAGAAATATTTCATAAGTTGGATTGATCTACCCAGATTGTTATAATGACTAGACATTCCCGCAATCAACGACTCTTTCGTTAGATTTAATTAACTATTAACAAAAATGGAGAATTTTCATGTATTTTGTAAAAATCTTAATTCATAAGATCTATCTGCACCAAAATTGAAATTTACATAGGTCACCTTATATTAATTATAAATATCTTCTTAACTATATTAAAAACACAAATTTCTTTTAAGGGCCGAAAGTCTTAACAACTTAATTTTGATTGCAATAAAACTTTTTCGATACAGTAATATGCTAAAGTACACTGAAATAGTTTTTCTTGCAAATTTCTCAAAATTGATACATGATAGAATAGTTTGGCAAAAGAATATTTAGTGTTCAAGGAAACAAATACCCTCGTTTTTGTGTTCGAAAAAGTCTTTTTTTCTTTTTAATGAGTTATCGGCGCTATATAAAAGAGATATATACGAAAAATTGATTATCTTTACGTAAGAGATTATGGAATAAACCTGAAATTGCTGATGTTGCTAAAGAAAAAGTTCAATTTTTTGCGAATCTATATGCAATCTGTTTTACATAAGTATTGACTTACAATCGCAAATACAGAGACTGTTAATTGCACTATGGAAAATAAAAGCTGTAGAAATGCTTTTAAAATTTTACTCATTTAAAATATTATTTAATGAACATACAATATCATTAAGTTTGTATTAGAATTTAATTATTTAATTTCTTGATATTTTTCAATCAATTTGTTGATGAACAAATGTTTTATAAACAGTTTTGTTATTATAGTAATTATAGTAATTATAGTAATTATAGTAATTATACTATATACTATAGTAATTATAGTAATTATTTATTAATAAAAATGTAAACTTAGACTTTTTCTTTTTTTTTTATTAATTCAATCATTAAAACTTTACCCAGTGAGAAAAGATGTCGAATAGATGTCGATATCGATCAATGTCTTTTAGACTAATTCTTTCTCACTGAATATAATACGCGTGCTTATAATTACCCGAGATTGTTTTCTGCAGAAGTCCTGAAGAAATGTGCAATAAGTAAGCATCAATGAATCTAAAGACCAAAAGTGATCTAATCTAAATTTATACATATACAATAAATACAGAAGATAAGCAAATTCACTTTCTATTTTATAAATAATTTTATTTTCGTCTATTTTCAGTTTTTGTCTATTATTTTTATATATCACCAAGAAGAACAGAAAGTCAATAATGTCAATTTAATATTATATTGACCAAATCATGATCAAAATATAACGTATAGAGAAACTATAATCGAACCATAAAATTGGACAGCAACCCTGCGTTAATTGCTGAAGCGATGTGAAGCTTGTGACATTTTCACTGACATCACCGTCAATCGCTGATGGCGTTATGTAACAAAAGATACGCCCGGTGCCTGGCGCTTTTACTAAGTATTGTTAATTAAATAAAATGCGCATGGGGACGCCGACAAGTTGTTAATTAATATTCGCAGAATACAATCGCCGTACGTCAGCAAATTGCGTGTTTTCACTTACGTAACGTGCAATAAGACGCGAAAGGGATCGTAGCGGCCACGTGACCAGCGTCACGTGTCAAGGATGTTCCCTTGCGTTTGTCCGGCCACGTGAATATTGTTTCCTCTTCATCGCAAATGGAATTACGTAACTGCGAAAATTCTGCATAAATTATGTTCATTGAACTGAAAAGAGATAAACGGATTACACAATAATCCTATGAGATGTGAGTATCTTTGATCCTTGATTATGAGTATTAAGAGCCAATAATGCATGTTAATTATGCAAAATGTAAATGTGATGTAATATGTTAATTATGCAAAATGTAAATGTGATGTAACGTGTCAATGTATAAAGAAACAAAGGACAGAATTATACAGGGTATCCCAAAAAATCCGGATTTCCTTTTAATAACAAATTCTACGTAACATTCTAAGACAAAAACTCTAATGTTAAAATGTCGAGGCTATAATAGTTTCTAAATGAGAAGCATTTAAAGTTGACCATTCACTTTGCGGAAATTTGGCACGATCAGTATTGTACATTAGGTGTGAAGGTGCCAATTTATAATACACTTCATTTGACAAATTTAACAGTTCGATGTACGTATTGATTGATATTGTTACATTAATTTTTAGGTATGAATTAAACAATCATAAAATAAATTTAAAAAACTTTAAAGTAATTTTCTCATAATTTCATGCAGAATTATATCAATACCTAAAAAGTGAATTATAGCACCTTCACACTTAATGTAGTCCTAGCGATTCTTCCGGTGCGCTTCTGACTTTAACATTAAATATTTTGATTATTATTGCATATATCGCAAAATGGTATAAAACTTTTTTGTTCATCTCAATCCATTCTATCATCTCACGAACGTTAATTAAGTTGATCTGGGACACCCTGTATATATGGTATGTTCTAGTCAAATCTGATTTCTCTATTATTATTAATTCTTTTTCACTACACTGGAAATCATAATACAGAAATCAAATTTGGTCAATTATAGCACACGAGTCATTTTTATGAAATTATTTTGATCATCGTCGTAAAAATAACCCTTGAGATTAGTTTTCTTTATTTTTTATTTTTATTAGATTTAATTAAATCTAATCCAATCTCAATCTTAATCTCTAGTCTGATAGACTTTTATTTCCGTCCAGATATTCCTACATCCATGGTTGCGTCCAGATTCCCCACCTGGGTAACTGTAACACTAGGGGTGTATTCCGATTTTTGCTGCCAATACTAAATAGTATTGGAAATCTATAGTTTACATCAAAATCAATGTAATAGGGTCCAGAGTGTTTATTACCTTATATAACTACATTTACTTTGGTTTTTTAACGAAAAAAATATGTTTAGGTCAAATAGACCCACGGACTTGGTAGTCGGTCACTCAGGGGTACGATCCAAAACCTTACCCGAGTACACTATAATACTAAAAGTACTATAGCATACGTGACATATACTATAACAACTTCTAGTGTTATAGTTATTCGGGTAAGGTTTTGGAACGTACCTCTGCTGACTGATCTGCTGCATCCTGATTGGTTCTCACAATGAGCAAGCACAAATTCACAGGCGAGAAAAATAGCACCTGACCTATAACGGAAATCCAGCAGATCGGCATGCAATTCAGCAGGCGAAAAAGCATCAGGTGCCGCGGGCTTTAGCATAGATTAGGTAATTCTTAAATACGATTCTTAGGCCAGTATTCATATCCGAGTCTTATAATTAAGACCGTCTTAAGTTCATCGTTAGATACTCCGCAGCCAATGAACTCATTCGTACAGCATCTAAAGATAAACTTAAGACGATCTTAAATATAAGATCTGACTATGAATACCGACCTTATTCCTCTTTGAATCTAACAATAAGTGTATAAACCAATCATATTAGAGAACCACTGTGCGCTTGTTGAATTGCTTTTTCCGTTGAATACAGCCAATAGTACATCCGCTCATTGAGCGGATAAATAGTAATTAAATGTGATTGGTTGAATCCAAAAGTAAAAATCAATCACATTCGTATTGACGTACATTGAGTAATAATTGCACTCTGTTGAGTGACAAACGAGTATATATGAACACATAAAAAATAGTGTAACGTCGATTTATATAAATTTATTTGGTGAGTAAATTAATTATTAATCAATTAGAAGAGAGAAAAATGTTCGTATTGTTTTACAATAACAATAAAATAAACAAAGGGCATAAACGAATAGGCTGGTGATCGTGCCGATAATATGCAATTATAAAAAAATTGTATCGTTACAAGTATACAAAACAATTGATTATTAATCTTTTTTAGTACAGTTACTATAAATGACTTTTTATATTTTACATATGAAAGATTAGGTTATCTCATATACGAGAAAGAAAAAAGAGAGAGAGAGCATTTTCTCATATACATTCCAAGTAGTAAACTGACGTACGGTATTTGTCATTATTTTGATGTCAAATCTCATAAGTCGTAAAACGTAAGAAGACATCAAATAACGTCAACTTGCTACATAGAATATATATTTGTCGTCATTTTGATGTATTTAGTCGTATGTCATGTACCTGTCTAAAGAGAATGTCAAAAATATTCTTTTTAAAAACCTGCTAAGATATATTTTATAGTGTTTTTACGTTTTTAAAATTATTTTGTAAATGACAATAGACAAAAGAATAAAATATTTATTTAAAAGAAAACAAAAATATTAAATATAATATCGTAAAACAGTAAAAGTCGAATAGCCATAAATTAATCCGCGAATCATAGAAATACATTATTTGGTAAGAATTTCGTGATGTTTCGGCTGTTATACTACAAAAATTACGACCGTCCTTGCTTTGCTCGCAGATAAATGTTTCGCCAATGCGCGCATTAACTGATTGATTTTAATTTTTATCATGTATGTACGTGCCAAGTGTATTTGCCTTTTTAATGTGGTCATATGTAGGCATGTTTAATATAAATTTAGAATTAAGCTATATTGATCCATCAATTAAACGGAGAAATTCAAAGTATCTATAAATATTTAAATTTTAGCAAAAAAAATCATATTTTTTCTTCGATGATTTTCTATGACCAATTTGGCAAATGCTTCTTCAGGTAATATCATCAAGTGGTTATATTTAATATCAAACGCCGTCTGACATATAACTAAAATGACGGAAGTTGAAAAATGGATGTTGAAACATTACACACAAGATCTTGATTCGATGAAGTGTAATTATTGTCAAGAAATTTTTTCTGATTGTAATCGAATACAAAACTTCAAATATCATTTACGCATTATGCACAATGTGCTAGAATTAAACGAACATCCAGAATATGACAACATACAGAAAAATTACAAAATATCAAGTCCAACGGCAACATGCAACCATTGTAAAAAATCAATTAATCTTGCAATTCATGGCGTGCATGTTTTAACAATTCACTTAAAAATTTTTCACTCGGATGAGTCAAAGATTGAAATATCACGCGCACGGGACAAATATGATATTACGGGCAACAAGGCAACATGTAAAGGATGTAAAAAGATATTAAAAATAAGCAGCGTTTTTACAAGTGCAGCATCTTTACGTCAGCACTTATATGATTGTCCGTAAGTACATATCCAAAAAAACATTTAAAATATTCATGGCTATAGAATAATAATAAAATAATATCTTGGTAAAGTGTGAATATATAATGGCAATATTATTGCTGTCAGTTATTGTAAAAAAATATAATAATTAATTTTACGTATTGCCTCGTTTATTTTTTCTAGAGCTTCCACTTCAACATTGATTTCTCGCTTAAAAAAGAGATCATTTAAAGTCACACGAAGAAAATCTCACGTATGGAATAAGTACGACATAACAAACAATATTGCGACATGCAAGGGATGTAAAAAGGCATTGAAAGTAAAAGTAACTAGTCCACATGCAAAAGATTCTTTACGCATACATTTATCTCATTGTCCGTAAGTACACATCTGATAACATTTGAAATATTTATGGACATAAAATAAGAATAATGGTGAAATAATATCGAAGAGGGGTATAAATGTATGTAATGACAATATTATTGCTGTCAGTTATTGTAAAAAAAGATAGTAATATAATTTTGACATCTTGTCCTTTGTTCTTTCTAAAGCCATTTTAAAACTGATTTCCCGCTTAAAAAAGAGATCACGTTTGAAATCGCACAAAAAAAATCACACATATGGAGTAAGTACGACATAACAGATGATAATAATGCGACATGCAAGGGATGTAAAAAGACATTGAAAGTGAAAGTAACTAGTCCACATGCAAAAGATTCTTTACGCATACATTTATCTCATTGTCCGTAAGTACACATCTGATAACATTTGAAATATTTATGGACATAAAATAAGAATAACGGTGAAATGTTGAAGAGGGGTATAAATGTATGTAATGACAATATTATTGTTGTCAGTCATTGTAAAAAAATATAATAATATAATTTTGACATCTTGTCCTTTGTTCTTTCTAAAGCCACTTTAGAACTGATTTCCCGCTTAAGAAAAATCAGATCACGAAACAAGTCAAAGAAAAAAAGACATCACACGTATGGGAGAAGTATGATGATGTAACGGCCAGCAATGCGACATGTAAAGGATGCAAAAAAACAATAAAAATATCTACTAATAAGACAAGTCCAGAATCAAAATTACGCCAACACTTATATTACTGTCAGTAAGTACACATTCCAAAAACATTTGAAATATTTATGGACATAAAATAAGTATAATGATGAAATAATATCTAAGAGGGGTATAAATGCATATGACAATGTTATTATTGTTAGTTATTGTGAAAAAAGTAATTAATTTTATCTTGCCCTGTTTATTTTTTTTAAAGCCACTTTAAAAATGATTTCTCGCTTAACAAAGAGATCACGTTTGAAATCACACGAAAAAAATCACACGTATGGAATAAATATGACGTAACAGACAACAATAATGCGACATGCAAAGGATGCAAAAAAACATTGGAGATAAAAATAACTAGTTTGCATGCAATAGGATCTTTACGCCGACATTTACTTTATTGTCCGTAAGTACATATTCAAAAAACATTTGACATATTCATGAGTATAGATTAGGTATAACGATGAAATAACATCTAAGGGAAGTGTGCGTATATATAATTATTGTAAAAAAGCAATTAATTTTACATGTTGCTTCATTAATTTTTTTTAAAGCCATTTTAAAAATGATTTCTCGCTTAAGAAAGAGATCACGTTTGAAGTCACACGAAAAAAATCAGACATATGGAATAAATATGACATAACAGACAATAATGCAACGTGCAAAGGATGCAAAAAAACATTGGAGGTAAAACTAACTAGTTCGCATGCAGTAGGAGCTTTACGCCGACATTTACATTATTGTCCGTAAGTACATATACAAAAAACCTTTGACATATTCATGACTGTAGATTAGGTATAACGATGAAATAACATCTAAGGGAAGTGTGTTTACATAATTATTGTAAAAATTAGTTATTGTAAAAAGAGCAATTAATTTTACATGTTGCTTCGTTTATTTTTCTAAAGCCATTTCAAAAATGATTTCTCGCTTAAAAAAGAGTTTGAAATCACACGAAAAAAATCACACGTATGGAGTAAATACGACATAACAGACAACAATAATGCGCTATGCAAGAGATGTAAAAAGACATTGGAGGTAAAAGTAACTAGTCCACATGCATGGTACTGTTTACACGAACATTTATCTCATTGTCCGTAAGTATACATTCGAAATATTATTCATAGGTAATTTATAAGTAATAAAATAGATATAATAATAAAATAATATCTAAGAGAAGTGTAAAAAAATATATATATATATATATATATATATATATATATATTATTACAATATTATTATCAGTCAGTTATTGTAAAAAGATAATTAATTCCATATTCTATCACGTTTATTCTTTCAAAAATCACTTTAGAAATGATTTTCCGAATAAGAAAAATAAGGTTACGAGACAAATCAAAGAAACAAGGAGATCCAGTGGCGTAAATACGGGGGGAGTTTTGGGGACAAAACCCCCCCCAAAACCCTGTAAAAGTGTAAGAGTAGTACTTTTTTTTTGTTCATGTAACTAATTCAACGTGGTAAAAATATACCAAATTTTTATTCTATGATTTCTATCCCCCCCCAGAAGGAATCTCAAGTTATGCTACTGAAGAAAAATAAGGTTACGAGACAAATCAAAGAAACAAGGAGATCCAGTGGCGTAAATACGGGGGGGGTTTTGGGGACAAAACCCCCCCCAAAACCCTGTAAAAGTGTAAGAGTAGTACTTTTTTTTGTTCATGTAACTAATTCAACGTGGTAAAAATATACCAAATTTTTATTCTATGATTTCTATCCCCCCCCAGAAGGAATCTCAAGTTACGCTACTGAGGAGATCACGCGCATGGGATAGGTTTGATGTAACAGGCAGCAATGCGACATGTAAAGGATGTAAAAAGACAGTAGAAATACCTAGGATAAACGCAGTCAGAACATTATACCAACACTTATATTATTGTCCGTAAGTACAAACATTCCGAAAATATTTGAAATATTTATGGACATACAATAAGTATAATAATGAAATAATATCGAAGAGGGGTATAAATGTATACATATAGTGACAATATTATTATTGTCAGTTATTGTAAAAGTTAACTTTACATCTTGCATCGTTTATTTTTTCTAAAGCCACTTTAAAGTTGATTTCCTGCTTAAGAAAAAGATCATGCGAAAAAGATCTGATATATGGGACAAGTACGATGTAACAGACAGCAATGTGACATGCAAAGGATGTAAAAAGACAATGAAGGCAAAAGTAACTAGTATAAATGCTGCAGGATCTTTACGCCGACATTTACATTATTGTCCGTAAGTACATATACAAAAAACCTTTGACATATTCATGAGTGTAGATTAGGTATAACGATGAAATAACATCTAAGGGAAGTGTGTATATATAATTATTGTAAAAAGAGTAATTAATTTTACATGTTGCTTCGTTTATTTTTTCTAAAGCCATTTCAAAAATGATTTCTCGCTTAAAAAAGAGTTTGAAATCACACGAAAAAAATCACACATATGGAATAAATACGACATAACAGACAACAATAATGCGATATGCAAGGGATGTAAAAAGACATTGGAGGTAAAAGTAACTAGTCCACATGCAGGCTACTGTTTACACGAACATTTATCTCATTGTCCGTAAGTATACATTCGAAATATTATTCATAGGTAATTTATAAGTAATAAAATAGATATAATAATAAAATAATATCTAAGAGAAGTGTAAAAAAAAATATATATGTATATATATATTTATATATATATATTACAATATTATTATCAGTCAGTTATTGTAAAAAGATAATTAATTCCATATTCTATCACGTTTATTCTTTCAAAAATCACTTTAGAAATGATTTTCCGAATAAGAAAAATAAGGTTACGAGACAAGTCAAAGAAACAAGGAGATCCAGTGGCGTAAATACGGGGGGAGTTTTGGGGACAAAACCCCCCCCAAAACCCTGTAAAAGTGTAAGAGTAGTACTTTTTTTTGTTCATGTAACTAATTCAACGTGGTAAAAATATACCAAATTTTTATTCTATGATTTCTATCCCCCCCCAGAAGGAATCTCAAGTTACGCTACTGAGGAGATCACGCGCATGGGATAGGTTTGATGTAACAGGCAGCAATGCGACATGTAAAGGATGTAAAAAGACAGTAAAAATACCTAGGACAAACGCAGACAGAACATTATGCCAACACTTATATTATTGTCCGTAAGTATCCGAAAACATTTGAAATATTTATGGACATACAATAAATATAATAATGAAATAATATCGAAGAGGGGTCTAAATGTATACATATAGTGACAATATTATTATTGTCATTTATTGTAAAAGTTAATTTTACATGTTGCTTCGTTTATTTTTTTTAAAGCCACTTTAAAAGTTTCTCGCTTAAGAAAGAGATCACGTTTGAAATCACACGAAAAAAATCAGACATATGGAATAAATATGATGTAACAGACAACAATAATGCAACGTGCAAAGGATGTAAAAAAACATTGAAGAAGGTAAAAATAACTAGTTCGCATGCAGTAGAAGCTTTACGCCGACATTTACATTATTGTCCGTAAGTACATATGCAAAAAACCTTTGACATATTTATGAGTGTAGATTAGGTATAACGATGAAATAACATCTAAGGGAAGTGTGTATATATAATTATTGTAAAAATTAGTTATTGTAAAAAAAGCAATTAATTTTACATGTTGCTTCGTTTATTTTTTCTAAAGCCATTTCAAAAATGATTTCTCGCTTAAAAAAGAGTTTGAAATCACACGAAAAAAATCACACATATGGAGTAAGTATGACATAACAGACAACAATAATGCGATATGCAAGAGATGTAAAAATACATTGGAGGTTAAAGTAACTAGTCCACATGCAAGCTACTGGTTACGGGAACATTTATCTCATTGTCCGTAAGTATACATTCGAAATATTATTCATAGGTAATTTATAAGTAATAAAATAGATATAATAATAAAATATCTAAGAAAAGTGTAAAAAAATATATATGACAATATTATTATCAGTCAGTTATTGTAAAAAGATAATTAATTCCATATTCTATCACGTTTATTCTTTCAAAATTCACTTTAGAAATGATTTTCCGGATAAGAAAAATAAAGGACAAATCAAAGAAAAAAAGAGATCAAGCACATGGGACAGGTTTGATGTAATAGGCAGCAATGCGACATGTAAAGGATGTAAAAAGACAGTAGAAATACCTAGGATAAACGCAATCAGAACATTATACCAACACTTATATTATTGTCCGTAAGTACATCCGAAAACATTTGAAATATTTATGGACATACAATAAGTATAATAATGAAATAATATCGAAGAGGGGTATAAATGTATACATATAGTGACAATATTATTATTGTCAGTTATTGTAAAAGTTAACTTTGCATCGTTTATTTTTTCTAAAGCCACTTTAAAGTTGATTTCCTGCTTAAGAAAAAGATCATGCGAAAAAGATCTGATATATGGGACAAGTACGATGTAACAGACAGCAATGTGACATGCAAAGGATGTAAAAAGACAATGAAGGAAAAAGTAACTAGTATAAATGCTGTAGGACATTTACGTCGACATTTAGATTGTTGTCCGTAAGTACATATCCAAAAAACATTTGACATATTTATGAGTGTAGATTAGGTATAACGATCAAGTAACATCTAAGGAAAGTGTGTGTATATATAATTATTGTCGGTTATTGTAAAAAAAGCAATTAATTTTATATGTTGTTTTGTTTATTTTTTATAAAGCCACTTTAAAATTGATGACCCGAATAAGATACGTATCCTACAAAAAAAATCACACATATGGAGTAAGTTCGACATAATAGACAATATTGTGACTTGCAAGGGATGTAAAAAGACATTGAGAGTAATAGTAACTAGTATAAATGCAGCAGCAGCTTTACAACGACATTTAGATTTTTGTCCGTAAGTACATATCCAAAAAACATTTGACATATTTATGAGTGTAGATTAGGTATAACGATCAAGTAACATCTAAGGAAAGTGTGTGTATATATAATTATTGTCGGTTATTGTAAAAAAAGCAATCAATTTTACATGTTGTTTTGTTTATTTTTTTATAAAGCCACTTTAAAACTGATTACTCGAATATGACACAAATCCTACGAAAAAGATCATACATATGGAATAAGTTCGACATAACAGATAACAATAATGTAACATGCAAAGGATGTAAAAAGACATTGGAGATAGACGTAACTAGTAAATATGCAGCAAAATCTTTACGCCGACATTTACTTTATTGTCCGTAAGTACATATTCAAAAAACATTTGACATATTCATGAGTGTAGATTAGGTGTAACGATGAAGTAACATCTAAGGGAAGTGTGTGTGTGTATATATAATTATTGTCAGTTATTGTAAAAAATGCAATTAATTTTACATGTTTTGTTTATTGTTTATAAAGTCACTTTAAACTTGATTACCCGAAGAAGATATATATCCTACAAAAAAAATCACACATATGGAGTAAGTTCGACATAATAGACAATATTGTGACTTGCAAGGGATGTGAAAAGACATTGAAAGTAACAGTAACTAATAAAAGTGCAGCAGCAGCTTTACAACGACATTTAGATTGTTGTCCGTAAGTACATATCCAAAAAACATTTGACATATTTATGAGTGTAGATTAGGTATAAGGATGAAGTAACATCTAAGGGAAGTGTGTGTGTGTATATATAATTATTGTCAGTTATTGTAAAAAAAGCAATTAATTTTACATGTTGTTTTGTTTATTTTTTATAAAGCCACTTTAAAACTGATTACCCGAATACACAAGTCCTACGAAAAAGATCATACATATGGAATAAGTTCGACATAACAGATAACACTAATGCAACATGCAAAGGATGTAAAAAGACATTGGAGATAGAAGAAACTAGTAAATATGCAGCAAGATCTTTACGCCAACATTTATATCATTGTCCGTAAGTTCCAAAAAACATTTGACATATTCATGAGTGTAGATTAGGTGTAACGATGAAGTAACATCTAAGGGAAGTGTGTGTGTGTATATATAATTATTGTCAGTTATTGTAAAAAATGCAATTAATTTTACATGTTTTGTTTATTTTTTATAAAGTCACTTTAAACTTGATTACTCGAAGAAGATACATATCCTACAAAAAAGTTCACGCGTATGGAGTAAGTACGATATAACAGATAATAATGCGACATGCAAGGGATGTAAAAAGACATTGAGGGTAAAAATAAGTAATAAACATGCAGGAACATGTTTACGCCGACATTTACATAATTGTCCGTAAGTGCACATTCGAAATATTATTCATAAATAATTTATGTGTAAAAAAATAGATGTAATAATGAAATGTTATCTAAGAGAAATGTGAAAAAAATATATATATATTACAATATTATTATTATCAGTCAGTTATTGTAAAAAGATAATTAATTCCATATTCTATCACGTTTATTCTTTCAAAAGCCACTTTGGAAATGATTTTCCGGATAAGAAAAATAAGGCAAAAATCAAAGATACAAGGAGATCACGCGCATGGGATAGGTTTGATGTAACAGGCAGCAATGCGACATGTAAAGGATGTAAAAAGACAGTAAAAATACTTAAGACAAACACAGTATTATCATTATGCAAACACTTATATTATTGTCCGTAAGTACATCCAAAAAACATTTGAAATATTTGTGGACATAAAATAAGTATAATAATGAAATAATATCGAAGGGGAGTATAAATGTATACATATAATGACAATATTATTATTGTCAGTTATTATGAAAGTTAACTTTACATCTTGCCTCGTTCATTTTTTCTAAAGCCGCTTTAAAAGTGATTTCCCTAAGAAAAAGCTCACAGAAAAAAGATCTGATGTATGGGACAAGTACGATACGACAGGCAGCAATCCGATATGCGAAGGATGTAAAAAGACATTGAAGGTTAAAGTAGCTAGTGTAAATGCATCAGGATGTTTACGTCGACATTTACATTGTTGTCCGTAAGTACACATTCAAAATATTATTCATAAATAATTTATGATTAATAAAATAGATATAATAATGAAATAAGATCTAAGAGAAATGTGAAAAAAATACATATATATTACAATATTATTATCAGTCAGTTATTGTAAAACGATAATTAATTCCATATTCTGTTTATTCTTTCAAAAGCTACTTTAAAAAATTTTTTCCGAATGAAAAGTTAAAGAAGTACATTCCGAAATAAAAAGTTTCACGCATGTGAAACGTGTACAATGTAACAGGCAGCAATGTAAAGTGCAAGATATAAAAAGGACAAAAAAACAATAAAAAATAAATATTAAAAATTCAACAACGAAGAACCAACACTTGTATCATCGTCGGTAAGTAAACATCTGAAAAATATTTGAAATATTGATGAGTGGGAAATAAGTATACCAATAAAATAATATTGAAAGAATACCTAACGATGATATATTTAATAAAATATCATATATAAATGCAGATTTACGCTTTCCCAACAATGGAAGATCATGATTTCCATGGAAATAAACCACAAAGTACAAAGTGTAGTAAGAACAAACGCCCCAGATAATTGAAATCGTTTAAATACAAGAGAGAAGAAACTGAAATATGATATGATAAACATATGATAAACTTTCATATTTTATCCACATCATATTTATGTATTTTTCAGTGAAAATGTTGTAAATACAAATGTGTAAATGTTGTGTTAAAATAAATATCTTTAAATGAAATTTTGATGATGAGACAGATGAAAGCATTAAATGTTCAAATCATATATTGTATTGATTGAATATTTTCTCTTGAATATATTATTTTTTTATAATGACATATATTTATACAGCTAAACGTACCCTTCTTCTTCAAATGCTATCCACTAATGAATGTTTGCGATCATTCGGTGACATGCATCCATGTTTAACCGAAGATTCTCTTGGCAAGATACTCTCGGTGGTTTGCCGTTGCCTTCCGAGAGGTGGCGATCGAATAAAAACCGAGGATATGTTTGGTCGGATTTGAACTCGGATCTTTAACACGTTAATACAACGTACATTTCTCTGAGTCACGATCGCCATAAAAACGTACACTGCAGATAAAGTTTATGTATTAATTATTAATTTGCAAAATAAAAATTTTAATGTTTCAATTAATGTTATTTATAAGTCCCAAAAATAGGTCATCTCCAATAAAATTAACTTACAAAACTTTTAATATAAAAATTGACTATGAACAAGCCTTTGTGCACACTCGGTGCGCACTAGTGCAAGTGTCCGAATTCGTTATTAAGCCTGCGGCACACGATACGATTTTTCGTACTGGATTGCTTACGAGAACCAATTAGGATTAAAGCCGACGGCACACAGTACGATTTTTCGTAGTAGATCGCATACGAGTTAGCCACTACGCATGAGAGCGAGAGAAAGCGAGCGTCTTTCGCTCTCTCTCACTCTCGTGCTTAGTGGCTAACTCGTATGCGATCTACTACGAAAACTCGTACCGTGTGCCGTCGGCTTTATATAACTACATTTACTTTGGTTTTTTAACGAAAAAATATGTTTAGGTCAAATAGACCCACGGACTTGGTAGTCGGCTCATGGCTGGTTTATGCTTGGGCAGGGCTGCAAACCGAACCGAAACCGTGAACCGTATTTTTACTCGAACCGTAACCGAATTTTGAACCGTAACCGATTTTATCAAAAAACCGTAACCGAAAACCGAAACCGAAATTGTAGGTGCAGTAAACCGGTTAAAAACCGGTTTGTGCTCCTAAGTAAAAATTTTTTTGCAATGTTTGTAACTATGGAACATTTTGTATTATGTAATTAAACATTACTTGCATTTGCTTGTATTCTGGCGGCCATTTCTCTTGAAGCTTTTTATATGTGGATAAATTCAAACGTCGAAATGCGTAATTTCATGCAAATGCTTCATGCGCATTTGCGCACGTGGGACATTCTTTTCAAACTTGAACTGGCTTGAAAAATAAAAATTTAGATTTTTTTGAAAACGTGTTTATGCGTTATATATGAAATCAGTCGATCTCGTATTTCAAGTTTCAATCTTTTATATATAATATACTTGCGTTGATATTTATAAAATATGAAGGAAGGATCAATTTCGTTCTTTTTTATATCATCGTCACATTTCCTTATATTTTGTGAATAGAGTCTGTGCTCATTTGAAAGGTATTGAAATAAATTGTATTTCTATGTCAGTCAATTATGATTTTAGTAAAGAGGAATTTGTTATAAACAATATAAACAATTAAAATCTTTAATATGAATTTTTTGTAATTAATACTGAGAGATGAAAATCTAAAAAAAATTTATCAATATTCCCCGTTTTATTTTCTATAAAATGTGTTCTTATTCAAAATTGGATCTATATTATTTGTATCTATATATACAATGAATTAGTACGAATGAATTTGTACGGTGCAATGCACCGAAAAGCGTAAGAAACGAAAAAAAGTTATGAATAAAAAAATAATACATTTCATTTTAAGAGCTTATGTATTTCAAAATATGAAGTACACTTTAAAAGTATGAAAAAGGTTAAGTATTTTTTAATGTAAATTTTATTAAAATTCAGATATGTGTAAGGGAAGAATGCAACTAAAGTGGGACTAGATAAATACGTTACAGTTTACAGTTTCAATTGCATTTTAGATTTCTGTAATTTACTTTGTAAACTGATAAAAACCAGTTTAAACCAGCACAAACCGGTTCGAACCGAACTGAAATTGGTGAACAAACCGAAACCGAAATTTGAACCGAAACCGTTTTACTTAGCGAACCGTAATCAAAACCGAACCATAATTTAATTTCGGTTTGCAGCCCTGTGCTTGGGTCTTAATCTTAACCTTAAGAGTTGATAACTTAGAATGCCATAGGGGCGTTTATACTTCCCTAAAAACTTTTTCCATAAACGCCCCTATGGCATTCTACGTTATCAACTCTAAAGGCCATCGCACACAACTTCCATAACTGTAAGCATAAGACGTAACGTAAGAATTAGCCAATGAATGAGCGTATAGACCAATGGAACCTTGACCTATACGCTCATTCATTGGCTAATTCTTACGTTACGTCTTATGCTTACAGTTATGGAAGTTGTGTGCGATGGCCTTAAAGGCCATCGCACACAACTTCCATAACCGTAAGCATAAGACATAACGTAAGAATTAGCCAATGAATGAGCGTATAGGTCAAGGTTCCATTGGTCTATACGCTCATTCATTGGCTAATTCTTACGTTACGTCTTATGCTTACAGTTATGGAAGTTGTGTGCGATGGCCTTAAGGCGGGGAGCACAGACCATTGCATAACGCATAACGCATATGCATAAGAAATTTGATTGGTCCGTTAGCATGTGCATAAGGAATTCGACCAATCGAATTTCTTATGCATATGTATTATGCATTATGCAAAAGTCTGTGTTTCCCGCTTTAGTGTGAATTCTGTATCACTGTGAATTGTGCATAAAGGCCGTGGCACATAAAAAAACTTTAGCAGTAAGCAGTAGAACTTAAACGAATCGACCAATCACGGTCGAGCAGTATTGACCGTGATTGGCCGATTCGCTTAAGTTCTATTGCTTACTGCTTAAGTTTTTTTATGTGCCACGGTCTTAAGTAGCGCGACAGTCAACATACCGTTGCACATATATTTCTCGTTTTCTTCCCCTCTGCCCTCTCCAGCGTATTTGTGTCCCACGATCCGTATTGTCACGCACGTTCCCGGATCTCGGTCGCGGGACACCATCGTGGGATTTGTTGTCGCTGCCGAGCCTCAATGAGAAGATGAAGCGGATGAAGAGCGCCGAGGTGATCAGCGCGACGATTGAATCTTATCTGAAACGACGTCACTATCAGGTGCGGTGTCGCGGAGCTCGTCGAAGTCTCATGCCGCGCGTGGTTCGCCATGAATGAGCGTGCCATAACCTCCTTCATCGCTGTTGCTGTTGCTTTTTCCAG